>JAQGAF010005405.1:0-12130 GCA_034687865.1 Kryphioiulus occultus | reverse complement strand
ATTAATATTAATAACGATGCGAACACTAGTGGTTGAAACCACTGGATCTCAAACACTGCATTTTTGAGGACTTCTTTCGAAATATTTCAAAAATTCTTCATAATGACGGAAACGCCATAGGTTAAAAATTTTTTAACAAAAATAATGCATTTTTGGTCAATGATAATGATAATAATAATAAATGATAACGAAAACGACGTAGGCGAAATTTTTAGAAAAAGTAGAGCACAAATACACAAAAAAAAACAATACGTCAAGAATGGTGACAAACGGGAGAACTACACTTACGATAAAAACTGACTCGACTTCAATATGAAAGACATATACGATGTAGACGACAACTTTGGGAATCAAAGAAATGAGTTTTGCATAATTTGTAATCGATATCACCATCAACGTGTCACTCGACACGTCGCTGACACAAACTGTATTAACGAACAGTCGCACGTTTTTATGACGTTTGATGCAAATTATTACACTGATGATAAAAAAACCTCATGCAACAAATGACAGGTTAGGTACAAAGTCCTACCTTTATTGTAAAAATTAATTCCTCGGGACCGATAAAAACCGACGCAAGAATTATTGAATATCAGTTTACGGAGGTTTATTACATTTAAAGGGGACCCCATGTCGAGACATACATCTGGCATTAGTTAAGAGAGGATATCGCTTAAGACAGTATTTGTTTAGACAGCTTCTAGCGTTAAAACAATGCAAAAATTGTTAAATATAGGTATATGGAGGATTATTTAATTTGGTTCGATTAGATTTAGCAAGGGTCCCACGTCGGGACTGTCACATGACATTAGTTGAAAATGGATATTACTTTAGACAGGTTCTAGCGTAAAATCTTATGCAAAAATTATTGAATATCAGAATGTGGAAGTTTATTAGATTCACGTCGGGACAGGCATCTGACATTGATTTAGGTATTTTAGACAGCATTTGTTTAAACAGGGTAATGTATAATGTAAAAACAACGCAAAAATAATCGAATATCAGATTACCGGAGGTTTATCAGATTTAACGCGGTTCTCATCTTCGGAGCTTGCACTTGAGATTAGTTTACAGAGGATATTACTTTAGACAGCATGTGTATAGACAGGTTCGACTGTTAAAACCAACACAAAAATTATTGAATATCAGACTCTGAAGGTTTATTACGCACCTGACATTACTTTACAGAGGATATTACTTTAGACAGCATTTGTTTAGACAGATTCTTTTGTAAAAATAATGCAAAAATTATTGAATATCAGGTTATGGACGTTTATCAGATTTGACATGGGTTGTCGAGATGGGCACCTGACATTAGTTTAGAGAGGATGTTACTTTATGCAGCATTTGTTTAGACAGGTTCGATTGTTAAAATTATTGAATATCAGACTCTGGGGGTTTGTTACGCACCTGACATTACTTTACAGAGGATATTACTTTAGGCAGCATTTGTTTAGACAGGTTCGACTGTTAAAATTATTGAATATTAGACTCTGGAGGTTTATTACGCACCTGACATTACTTTACAGAGGATATTACTTTAGGCAGCATTTGTTTAGACAGATTCTAGTATAAAAACCAATGCAAATATTATTGAGTATCAGATTACGGAGGTTTATTAGATTTACGCTGTTCTCACCTTCGGTGCTTGCACTTGACATTAGTTTTCAGAGGATATTACTTTAGACAGCATTTGTTTAGACAGTTTATTTGGTAAAAATAATGCAAAAATTATTGAATATCAAATCATGGAAGTTTATTAGATTTAACGTAGGTCACACAACGGGATCAACACCTGACATTAGTTTAGCGAGGATATTAGTTCAGAAATTATTTATTTAGACAGGTCTAACCTCGGACGTCATATACGAACGACACCCTAATTGGGCTTCCTCATCGTGTTGCCCTGCAGTGCTGCTGCGTTTTCAAGATTTCAGGAGCAGCATCCAACTTCAAGCTCATCTTTCTCCCCGCCCACCAGCGCCACCCTCTTGAGATGACCACTTCCTTTTAGGTCCGTTTTTGCGCCTGACCAGCCTGGATCCAGTTGTCTTCCCTCGGGCTTCGTGGTCGAATCAACGAGGCTAGTTAAGGGGGTGGACAAGGGCGTGGCCCCTCCTCCCAGCCCCGCCCCTCGACGGGGGGTCACTCGAAGCAAATCACATTACGGTTGAGTCGCTCGTCACCAGGGACACATTTTTCATCAGGTGTTCATTAATCTAATTAGGAAAGTCTTGTCTAGTCGTCGGTGGACAAATGCCACTCACTACTGTACGTACTAGAGCAATGGACGATCGGTTAACATAGGTGGTCAGTTGGGGGTCAGTTGGAGGTGGTCGTCGCCATGGACATGATGTTTTTGGCGACGTCGAAATACACTAAAACCTGTCTAAACAAATACTGCGTAAAGTAATATCCCTCTAAACTAATGTTAGGTGCCTTTCCCGACGTAGGACACATGCTAAAACAAATATATTATAAGCCTCCGTAACCTGATATTCAATAATGTTTGCATTGATTTTTACAGTAGAACAACATGTCTACACGAACACTGTCTAAAGTAAAATCATACCTGAGCTAATATCAGGTGCCGGTTTCTATGTGGGGCTCACACCAAACTCTAATGAACCTCCATAACCTTATATTCGGTAATTTTTGCGTCGGTTTTTACAATAGAACATGTCTAAACGAATACTGTCTGAAGTAATATCCTCTCTAAAGTAATAACAATAGCTGGTCCTGACGCGGGACCAATGTTAAAATCTAACAAACTTCCATAACCCAATATGCATTGGTTTTACATTTCAACCTACCTAAACAAATACTGCGTAAGGTAATATCATTTCTAACTAATGTTAAGTGCTGGTCCCAAAGTTCAACGTTCAGGAACACGTTCAATCTAATAAACCTCCGCAACCTGATATTCGATAATTTTTGAATCGTTTTAACACTAGAACCTCTCTAATCAGACAATGTCTAAAGTAATATCCTGCCTAAACAGACACTGTCTAAGGTAATATCCGGTCTAAACAGACAATGTCTAAAGTAATATCCTGTCTAAACAGACACTGTCTAAAGTAATATTCTCTCAAAACTAATATTCAGCACCAGTCCCAAGGATATAAGTTTAGATTTGTTGCTTGATAAGATAGGTAACATTGGCCTACCGGTATTTCTGCACACGAGATATTAGTTTAGACAGCTTTTACCATATATGGATGGCTCGTACTGGAACACTGGCCTATTTCTGCACAGAGATATTAGTTTAGACAGGTTATACCATGTATGGATGGTCCCTTACACAAATCAAGGTGGTAATCAACCTTCAGTTGCCAAAAACAGTATTAAACTCGATAAATTAATATTCAGCACCGGCCCGGCGGATATTAGTTTAGACAGGTTCAACAGTATATGCATGGTCTCTTACAATAACTTCTGACGAGCTGCCAAAAACAGGATTAAACTAATTTTGCAGGGTTAAACTCTAAACTAATATTCAGCACCGGTACCGAGGATATTAGCTTAGACAGGTTCAACAGCATATGCATGGTCTCTTACAAAAATCTATCATGAACAGCCAAAAACAGGATTAAGGGATAATCCACCTCAGACTCATCAGGATGCTTCGCCCCCTGGCGGCGCACTACACAAGAGCACCTCGGTGTAATGGCGATAAATTAGATTAAAAACAAGATGGCGTCCTGACTCCACCGTCCCTTATCTTTCGTTTTTTAGTTAGCGATTTTTTTTTCATCCATCCACTCCGCATTTTCCACTACTAAGTTTTTCCACCCTCTACCTTCACCCAAGTGGTGTGTCTCTCTCTCCTCCATATCCATCAATTTAGGGGGTCCCCTTCCCCCCTCACCCCCTCACCCCCTGCCTTCATCCTCGGTTGCCAGATCGAAAGACTAAATTATTCATACATGTTTTTTTCTCCCTCCTGTACCCGAAACATTCGTGCGTGTAGAAAAGCGAGTAGCGGGCCCGCAGTCATTTCGCGTCTTAGGACTCGACCTCCCTTTATGGGCGCCCCCTGCCATGGGCTCCACTATCGAGTTTTTGGCTACTCCCACATTTGGTGGGTCTGACCGGGTGCACTTCGATACGGGCCCTGCTCACCCATGGGCGAATTGCGAAAGTGGGCTTCTCGTTACGGCTCCTATGCTGGCAGGGATTGCCTGGCAGTCAGGGGCAGCCTAATGAAAAACCATAATGTTAGGTTAGGTTAAGCAGAAAAGAATACTTATTAGTTGGGTTTAAATGCTATGACTGACTAGGGCTAATACTACAGTGCCTTGCTTCCCAAACCAGGGTAAATTACCCAAAACGAAGTGAAAGTGGTTTTCCGTCGGGGTAACGACACACCCCAGAATACACAAACTTTACTGCAAAGGTGTGTTATACTCTGAAACTGATTAACAAGTTAATCACAGTTAACACGTATTTATTATTCGATTAAGTCATTAATGCTAATAATGTAATGGATATTTTACATGAACTGGACAAAACTGGCTTTCTGGATAAGTTGTTTTGGGTAACGAGGATTTTCTAAGTAGATTTGGGTAATGAGGACTTTCTCAGAAGTAGATTTGAGTAACCAGGACTTTCTGAGGAGCTGTTTTGGATAATAAGGATTTATTAATACGCAGTTTTGGTTAATGAGTACTTTCTGAGATGCAGTTCTGGGTAATGAGAACTTTCTTAGTTGCAGTTTTGAGTAAAAAGTACACTCCAAGATGCAGTTTTGGGTAACGAGTACTTTCTGAGATGCAGTGTTGAGTAATGAGGACTTACTGATAAGCAGTTTTGGGTAACCATGACTATATGAGAAGTAGTTTTGGAGAACCATAACTTTCTAAGAAGCAATTTTGGGTAATGAGGACATATTGAAAAGCAATTTTAGTTAACCAGACCTCTCTCAGAAGCTGTTTTGGGTAACGAGGACTTCTGAAAAGCAGTTTTGGGTAACCAAGACTTTCGGCGGGGGGTTTTGAGTAACGAGGAATTCTTAGAGGCAGTTTTGGGAAATCTGGACAACAGGGTTGTAACTTTCTGGAAAGTCAGAGAAAATCAAGGAATGTCAGGGAAATCTGCTTAAGAATTATAGTGAGAACCCTAAATCAGTAGTCAGCATGTTAAGGGGTGGGGTGTTGAAAACGTTTTGTGTGCTGTCCACGATTTTGTGAGCACGTAATACACGAAACGTCCCCTATTCGGATTCCCCTTTTGGAAAACTAAGTTTCGAGTAAACAAAGTTTTGAGAAAACACTTAACCGCGAGTCTCTTAAGAAGTTTTTAGCATACTTAGGATGATAATTCATTATATCCTACAGTACACGTAGTGCTTGAAGTGAGTGAGTGAGCGAGCAGGAAGACATGTTTAATCAGATGGTTCGATTCTTAATGGAACGATCGAAAGGGGTGCGAAAGGAGTCGAGTGGCCAATTACCTAATCGCGTCCATTTGTCCAATACTCGGCCATAATAAACAACAATAAAGACTAATTTGGCGATATTTTCATTGCCGGCCCATTGAAAAGACGTGGAAAATGGCAGATGGTGAAAAATTCATGATGTCCGAGTGTCCAAGAGCAACATTTATTCGTCAGGATGCAAATGGTGGTAACCACGTGACCGCGTGTCCACTCCCCTCGTTGTCACGTACCCATCAAATGCAAACCATTTCACCCCCTTTCATCGTCCAATGCTTATTTATTTTGTAATCGTAGTGGACAGTGGTCAGTCTCGCTTATTTATTCGCGCTGACCGCAACTCTTTCGAGCTTTTCATAAGAGTATTTTCATAGGAAGCGGTCAATTCTTGGAGAAAGAATGGGAAGTTTACCATAATAGCAAATGTATGGCATTACAATACGTCCTGAAATTCCACTAGCAATATCTAAAATTTTGGCTAAATAACCCTGATTAGTTTCGTGATGTTATGAAAATTACTAAATAGAATTTGATCAAAGGCGAAAATGAAATTAAAATAAAACTTAGCTCGTTGCACACACCAGTATAAATGCAATACGGTGCTTAATTGGGACACCCTGTACGTAACGAGTTAATACAGTAATAGTACATCAATAAAGAGAGTTTTCAAAGATCGTTTACAATTTTTAAGTGCGGGTATACAGTAAAACCTGTCTAAACTGAATATCAGCTTATGGAGGTTTTATTAAATTCAACATGGCTTACACGTCGAGACCGGCACCTGACATTAGTTTAGAGAGGGTATTACTTTAGACGATATTTGTTTACAGGTTTTACTATAAAATCCAATGCAAGAATTATTTCAATATCAGCTTATGGAGGTTTATTAGATTGAGCATCATGATTCACAAGTCGAGACCGGCACCTGACATTAGTTTAGAGAGGATATTACTTTAGACAGCATTTGTTCACAGGTTTTACTATAAAATTCAATGCAAAAATTATTTCAATATCAGCTTATTGAAGTTTATTAGATTAAACATAGTTCACACGTCGATACCGGCACCTGACATTAGTTTAGAGAGCATATTACTTTAGACAGTATTTGTTCACAAGTTCTACGGCAAAAACCAATGCAAACATTATTTTAATATCAGCTTATGGAGGGTTTATTAGATTCCACATAGTTCATACATCGAGACCGGCTCCTTAAATTAGTTTAGAGAGGATATTACTTTAGACGGTATTTGTTTACAAGTTCTACTGTAAAAACCAATGCAAAAATTATTTCAATATCAGCTTATAGATGTTTATTAGATTCAACGTGGTTCACACGTAGAGACCATCACACCTTACATTGGTTTAGAGAGGATATTACTTTAAACGGCATTTGTATACAGGTCCTACTGTAAACACCGATGCAAAATTATTCAATATCAGCTTATGAAGGTCATTAGAGTGGACATTACTTCACACAATATTCGTTCGGCTATTTTCCGCTGTATCAGATGTGGTCATTGCCAAAAAACAAAATTTCGCTTTGTCAGTTCAATTTTCGTTCAGCAAATTAGACAGGTGTCACCATTGGTTTCATTGGGGGTCAAAGTTCACAAACCCCTAAAGCGCTTTTCTGCCACTCACCCTTTATGGACGACCCCCAATCGAATCCTATGAATCAGCAATTCGGTTGCTGGTCATTTGGGACGTGTACACACCTGAGGTCGCAATTAGTTTCGTTTGTGTTCGTCCATCGATGACCCCTAACCCCCACCCTCTCGACCCCTTAGCTCTCCCCATCACACCATAAGCGTACGAAACGCGTGCAGATGTTCCCGTTTTGGGTAAGGGGGTTGAGTCCTCCCGTTAATGCAGTGCATCTTTCCGCCATTAGGGGGCACGGGTGACGCTAATAGATCCCCGATCGAGCGACCACCACAATGGGGACCCCCCTTAATCATTATTGTTATTGATATGTATATGGCGTGGGGAGAAGAGAATGAGTGAGTAAGTAAGGGGTGTTAGGGGGAATGGATTGGCATTAGGGGGCGCTCCAGCTGCTCTCGTTCCGAATCCAATTGAAAACACGCCCTCTCGCGGCCCATGGAGAATTAACCCCCCCCCCTACAACCCCCCTCGTTCATAACGCTTAATAAGCTCTATATATGAAGTTGGAAACCTAAGGGGATTTCCCCCAACCTAGTTGTCACGTTGTCCGATGCATTAACGAAACGGACGAAAAAGATTTTGTTCCGGATAGCGTCGCACGTGGCGCCCCCTGACCCCCACGTGGCACCAGAGCGGAAGGAAGGCAGGCGAACAGGAAGGAAGGAAAAGCGACGCCACGTGGCCGCCATTATGTCAACTTGTTCACCCGATTGAGAGCGGCGCTTCCGTTCCCCCTTTCCTGCCAATCATCAGCCACTTCCGGGACACGTGCCGCCATCTTGTTGTTGGAGAGGGGATGGGATGACCGGAAGTAGGGGAGTTGGATGGGGTGTGAACAACATTGCTCTGTGGTACTGATACTGAGAGTATGACACGTCAGTATATCCAGAAATCTGGATAATCGTCAATATTCAAATTGGAATTGATCCTGTTGTAAATTTTATGACTTTTCCATAACCCTGATGTAAATTTCATGATTTTTCCATCACCCGGATGTAAATTTCATGACTTCTGCATGACCCAGAAGCAAATTTCACAATTTTTCCATGACCCTGATGCAAATTTCATGCCTTTCCACGATCCTGATGTAAATTTCATGTCTTTTCCACGACAACGATGTAAATTTCACGACTTTTCCATGACCACGATGTAAATTTCACGATTTCTCCATGACCATGATGCAAATTTCACGACTTTTCCATGACCATGATGCAAATTTCATGACTTTTCCATGACCCTGATACAAATTTCATGACTTTTCCATGATGCTGATGTACATTTCATGACTTTTCCACGACTTCCATGACCGGCAGACACCCTGGTTTGAATATAATATTCAGTGAGTTTTCCAGGTTGACTATAAAATTCCCTGAGGATTCCAGGTTTTCTAGGTTGGTAGTCACCATGAATGCGAGTAGGACTTAATGTATACAGGGTGTCTACTGGATTTGGTCTTGCAAATTAACACTTTTCAATGACTTTATCACGACTTAAAATGTCTTCCATGTCTATTACAATATGAGGCCGTTCGAGGTTAATGTCGAGGTTTTGCGACATGATTATTTGTCAAAGAACACGTTGTAGGCGAAATATTTTGCGGAAATAGGTGACAAAGAAGAATTTACACACACCTTCTCATTTTGTGAAACATTGAAAAGACAAAATTCCATAACCCTGTTGTAAATATCATGACTTTTCCATGACCCTGATGCAAATTTCATGACTTTTCCATGACCTGGGATGAATATAAAATTACCCTAAGGATTCCAGGTTTTCCATGTAGGACATTATTATTATTATTATTTGTTTATTTTGTTATTTTGTGAATCAAAGGCAAAAATTCCACGACCATAATGTAAATTTCTTGACTTTTCCATGACATCCATGTCCGGTAGACACCCTGCTAATTTCTTGATTTTCATCGAAATTTTGTTTAGATGTTCTTTCCTTCCTTACTTCCCATCCTAATTCGGTGGTCATTTCATCCCCCAATTTGTTTAATTTTCAGTGTCCCACTTCACCCCCTCGGTTTGGTCCCTTTTGACGCATGGCATCGTCAATTGGACGCAACTGGTCATTGAATAATTTACGGGAACAGACGAAGAGCTGGAAATTAGGCGAAATTCAGTTGGTCATCTCGAGGCGGTCGCCTATCCTTTTATTTCCAAATTCCCGAAACGAAAAATCCGCTGGGAATTTTTCGTTTTGGGAATTCTCTTTGAGGTATTTCTAGCCACCCAACCACCCCGAATAATTCCGTAGGCGGCGAGAGAATCTAAGAGAGAAAGGATAGAAGATGCTTCTCTCATCGGGACCAGATTTAATCTCGTTTTTCGCGCTGATTGTTTCGGCTTTTTTTTTGGTTTGTTTTTTGGTTTTTTACTTTACGAGCTCTGAAGGCCAGAATTTTAAGGCGTCTTCTTAATAAATCAAACGAACGAACAGATAATAAAAAATGGAGAAGAATAGCGGTTATCTTAAGGCTGTTCTTGGCTTTCCTAATACTGAGGACATACCGAACGAAAATCTAGTTTTACGCACTAGATAATGGCGAAAACTGCGATATCGTGTGACTGGGTGTTACTGCGTTCCCCTTTCGGTAATGTACTTATCGTGGCTAGGAAAACGGTATTTTTCTTTAGTGCACTGTTGTCAGTATGTGCCCCACAATCTACTGCAGAAACCGTCAAAGCAGTCTGTTCACCATATTAAATACCAGCGCACTAAGTCACCATGTTTACCTACCAGGTTTTTATTTATCGCGTATTCCATTGGTACGTTCTCAGTATAACAAAGTGTCTACTGAATTTGGTATTGCAAATTCCATGACTTTTCCGTGACTTCAAAAAATGTTCCATGCCTATTAGAATATAACATCATTTAAGTTTTATGTCATGACTAAACAGCGATTTTCAGAAACATTATCTACCACCGTGGCGACATGATTATTGACCAAAAACCCTAATTTTCATTTTGTAAATAAATGAAAAGACAAAATTTCCATGACCCTGTCATAAATTTCATGACTTTTCCATGACCCTGATGTAAATATCACGACTTTTCCATGACCCTGATGTAAATATCGTGGCTTTGCATGGCCCAGAAAATTTTACGACTTTTCCATTAACTGATTCTCATTTCATGACTTTTCCGTGACTTCAAAAAATGTTCCATGCCTATTAGAATATAAAACCATTTAAGTTTTATGACATGACTAATAATAGCGATTTTTACAATCATCATCTACCACTGTAACGAGTCAAAAAATACTGTAGGCGAAGTCATTTGCAAAACTCGATGACAAATGATGAATTTTGACTCAAATTTTGATTTTTTTTTTGATTCGATCAAAGGCAAAAATTGCATGACCCTAATGTAAATTCCATGACTTTTCCACGCCCAGTAGACACCCTGATTACCAAACGCTGAGGTTAATTATGATCTCATCAACATTTTTTCACTAAATTCAACATTTGTTTAGTCAACCAGTTGCAATCATTTATGGGGTGGTGGTTTGAAAATGACGATTTTGTGCTGCAGTAATACTCATTTCATACTCGTATCCATTCCAGATGGCACCACCATCACATTCCCAAATCCAGTTACAATTTCATCGTTTCCCATTTTTATTTCTCGTGTTTTCAATGCATTACATTTATATAAAATCTAGAGGGGGGGCAAGGCCGAAATGAGGAAAGTGTTTTATATTTCGAGTATCTCTCTCTCTCTCTCTCTCTTTATAGACGAAGCAAAATAAAAAAATGTAAAAGCCGCACACCAAAAATCTAAGTTTTTAAAAGCCTTATTTTTCCATCTGAGCCCGGATTTTACGGCTCCAACTGGAAACACAATAAAGTTAAAACTTTTCATCCATTTAGGGATTTAATATCGCTCAGCAATTTCCCACAGGTGCATCAGAGGTCGCTGGATCGAAAACCAGGGGGCGCTGGGGGTGGTGATGGTGGTGAGGGTGGTTAAGGGCTCCAGCCAAAGGTCCGTTCAAAACTATACACTCTCGCTTTAAGCTTTTTTTATATACCGGAGACTTATTGAAAATAAATAAAGCGAGGTTTGCATAAAATATGGTGGTTTCAACGGAAAATCTCTTTGGATCACTGACGAATCACGATCCTACCACCCCCACACCCTGATCCTACCACCCTCACCCCTTACTCTTCACCCCACCCAACCCACGCAGCGAAGACAATCGCTTTTCAGATTGAAAAAGATTGAAAAATGTTGAAAGTGGATTTGATGGACGGTTGAATGAGAAAAACAAGCTTACATTAAGACCTACACGTGTATGGAGGTGAGGGGGGGGGGGGTTGGGAAGTGCCCTTACCGGAAAAGGGCTTCCCGAAATTTAGGTTGAAAATTTACACCAAAAACGAAGCCAAATCACAAAATTATCATTTTCAAATCAGCTCCTAAATAATTGCAACTTAATGACTAAACAAATTTTGAATTTAGTTAAAAAAATTTTATGAGATCAAAAATTAACATCAGCGTTTGGCAACCAGGGTGTCTACTGGTCATAGAAAGGTCAAGGAAGTCATGGAAAAGTCATGAAATTTAAATCAGGGTCGTGGAAAAGTCATGGAATTTAAATCAGAGTCATGCAATTTTTGCCTTTCATCCAATCAAAAAATAATTTGAGTCAAAATTCATCATTTGTCATCGAGTTTTGCAAATGACTTCGCCTTCAGTGTTTTTTGACTCGTTATCATGTTATCATTAGGGCAGACAGGGTGTCTACCGGTCATGGAAGTCATTAGATGAGAATCAGGTAATGGAAAAGTCATGAAATTTACATTAGGGCCATGGAAAATAGACATTTAAATCAGGGTCATGGAAAAGTCATGAAATGTATGGCTGAGTCATGGAATTTGTCTTTTCATTAAGTCACAAAATGAAAATTTGGGTTTTTGGTCAATTGCGTGTACATGTAATTGCAATCGAATTGCATGCCCATACGGATTCTTACTATTGGTCTTACTTTCTGCATGCCATTCGACGTTGGAATTCTCTTCC
>JAQGAF010005404.1:0-12130 GCA_034687865.1 Kryphioiulus occultus | reverse complement strand
AGCAATGTAATACCATGTGGTGGGGGGGGGGTGTAATCCATCAAGCTAAATTAAGATTCGGTGGGTACCACCAAGACATCATTGTCAAATCGAATTTCTTGAAGCTTAAGATAGTAAGAATCCGTATGGGCATGCAATTCCATGAGCGGATTAACATATCAAGTTCTACCACCTTTTTACTTTTAACTTCCTTTTTACTTCCTTAAATACTCTCAAATACTCTTTCTATTTCAATAAATACTCTTTCTACTTCCTTATATAGTCTCTACTTAACTTCTCTTAAATACTATTTCTACTTCCATATATACTTTATTTACTTCCCTAAATTCTCTTTTTTTACTTCCTTGACTACTCTTAAATAATATTTCTACTTCCTTGAATACTCTTTCTATTTGTTAAATACTTTTTCTACTTCCTTATATACACTTTTTACTTCCCTAAATACTCTTTCTACTTCCTCACTTGTACAAACATTTTCATGTGGAATAGTGGTGGGTACTATCTCATGGTATTTTCACTTACTAATTGTAGGATACTGAGTTGAATTGAAGACCTGAATAATTTGTATATTCTGTTTCAAGATCTGAATAGGCCAACGTTTCAATTCAATTCAACTTAGCACTCTACTGTCAGCAAGGTATCAGTAAGTTAAGTTATAATTGTACCAATTCGAAGTAGAACTGATCTAAGAAAGACTTAAAAAATAGAGTAGTTATATTTGAATTTTTAAATCAGTGGGGCGAATTATTCTTACTGGGATAAAAGGTATTCATGAATTCTCAATTGCTCGTTAAAATGCTTGTCTAATTTTAATTCTACTGTCTCATGTGAAATTAAAATCAAGCCCCTTGATGTTGGCAAACCATACTTGCTCCTTGAGTGGTGCGGGAAAACGAACTCTCTGGAAATTTTCTCATTTTTTTAAAAAATTTGCTCAACACTGAGTTAGATACGTCACGATGTGTGATAAGGTCATTGCAACGGGGATAAAGTTGAAAATCGCACATGCTAAATAGTTGAACATTTTGCAAATTGACGCTTCATACATGTATACAGTACTTTCGAGACCGACGAAAAACAAGCAAATTCTCATGAGATGTTTATAAATACAGCCTCTATGAATTCCCTAAACTTATTTGAAAAAGGCAGAAAATATAATTTCTCTTCATATGCAGTTATTGAAATTTAAGCTGTACTCAAAAAAATTAAAATCAATACCAACAGGCGGCGCACTAGGTTTGCCTGGCAAATAAATTTTAGATAAAATACGCAAAACACGTTCATGCATAGGTTGAGCGCTGCTACAATTTACATGAATATTTGAAAATTTCGGGTCGAACATTTGTATTTCCAAATACGCAAATAGGAACGAGTTGCCCAACTCCTTAGGTTGTTGTGGAGTTAGTGTACTCTCGTAAGCTCGGTACGAGTAAATACGGAATTCGAGCTCCATATACATATTAATAATCTCATATCAAATAACGAGCGTATCAGCTTATCGATTTCCTGTGTACGTAAAACATGACTGCTGCATCATGGTATTTTCAAAGTAACCCTTCGATCGCTGGATGCACCAACATCAAAATTAACCTTTCGTTTTGGTGAGCCTAAGTACACGAACGAAAAAGTACATGATTTTAATACGTCACGCAGTAGCTTAAATAGTTGTATTTCTTATCGTCTTCACAAGAAGCCATAAAACCAGTTTGAATTCTCGGGAAAATGACGTCTATGAAACGTACGTTGCATTTCTCTGTTGGGAGTTTGCCATAATGTTTAAACAATATGCGTTAACAAAGTTAATAACATTGCGAATTAATCTATACAATATAGAAGCAGTCCTGTACTTGAACGAAAGGTGAATGCCGGGTTTCATATTTCCATCTAAATTTAGTTTAGATTCCTTTCAGAACTGTCATCTAAAGTCCATCTTGGATCTCCGAGGGATAAATATCAGAAATGAGATCGGTTTCCTTAATTTTTATCTACGAATATTTTTACTAGCAAGATTAAATCATTGACAGGAAAATAGGCAAGAATTAGACATCAATTCAATAGGTTTCCGACCATCTAGAAACCATCGTTAAACAGTATTTAAAAATCGTCATAAATATAACTTAAACATCGTTTTCTCGACTACCGATATAATAATTACCCGCTAATGGTATATTTCAAGTTGTACTTGATATTTTACTTGAGATTTGTAAAGTTGGTATTTTACGCCATCTTGAAAAAAAACGCAATTGTGTTTTCTACAATATAGAACGTCTTCTTAAATGGAATCTCACGTTCCACGGTTGCCATGGTTGCCACGTGTGCCCCGCCTCCTCACGCATCGGCACGTGACTCCCCTCGACCAATCGACGCTCGCACGTGTTGATCACGTGATGAGCGGCAAATTCAAAATCAAAACAAACGCAGCCATGGCCATCATATGTACACGTGTATGAATTAAATTTATGCAGACATCCTTGAGAATGCCCATTTTTATTAATTCGATCACGTTTTTCATAGTACGTGAGATTACCGTAGGGTTAAGAACGGCATGGATGGGTTTTAGGAAAGGATGACTGCATGCACCATGCACGTCTGAATGCATGTACAACAGGAGAAAAAATCCATCTTAACTAACATCTATCGATCGATTCCAAGATGGATGATTGCAACCAGACACCTGTAATTTACGAATGCACGGTCAACACTCCTTAGACGTTCAGCGGAATCAAAATGGCAATGCCGACTCATGGAATGTGTATTTTCGATTTTTTTTTTAAAGTGAATGGCCTCAAGCTGTCTACGCTTTGATAACAGAGGGAACCAGATCTCGAATCCATCCCAGAAGATTTCCACAGGGTGTTGTCATTTGTAACTGTAAACCGAAGTAAGGGGTAATAAACCGTACGAACACGCAGCATCTCTCATATTGATTTTGTAAATAAAAATGGCAATACGCCTCGTGCAGGATATTAACCTTAGAATGCGGCGTTACGTGTTCGTAAGGAGATTATTAACCCTTGGAAGGCGGCTCGTGTAATTCATTCGCTAATAAAATCGATATAGTTTCACCAAATTTAATTAAAATGCATTGTGCTGGCCGTGCACTAGTGAAACAAAATGCGGATATGTGGTGCTAGATCGACTTTCGGTTGATAACAATTTCCAAAATTAACCTGGAAATCTTTCGCTTTCAGCTACAGATTGCATCAACTCCAATTAGCTGAATCTGCGATTAACACACGCCTTGTAAGCCCCGTCCATTGTTTTCATTCACTGGAATCGGTTGATGACGCAAATCGAGGATTAGCACAGTCTATTTCGTAATTCGAGCAGATTAACGAAGATCTTAGCAGGGGATAAGAAAGGATAAATATGCAAAATAAAGCTGTCGAATTGTCCGAATTCAATAACAACGCACGTATATATGGTATACGGGAGAATAAGGATGCGACCTTTAATATTTATGAGCCACTCTGTATACACGTTCCACAATCAATAATTCCCCCTTAACGTACGGTACAGCATTTCCCCCTATACAAACCTTTACGTGTGCAGTCGTCTACTGCATTGCATAATTTTTCGAGTAAAGTATTGATATTTCCAACCGGAACACATCGCACAAAGCGACAGACCAAAAAATTAGGTCAGATGTAACGCTTTCTAAGCTAAAAAAATAAATTCAAATTTTCTATTATTTTCAAGTCGTTTTGTGCGACTGACATAAGAAATTATTGTTGGTCGAAATGGCTGGAAAATCTCGCGTTAATGCCAGTTAGTTATAATCGTTTTAAATTAAAAAAAAAATAAATTTCGTATAGGGAAAATAACCATTCAAATAGGGCCGAAAAAGCAACACCACGAATAATGGATTTCAACTTATTGTTCTATAAAAAATGTCGTTTACCAATAAATGAGAGAACTTTTTTTGGAAAATCAGATGTTACAAATATAAATATCATCTGCTATTCATGAGGAATTTCCCTAACTTTTCCTTGCATTTTACTCCTTAAGGTAAGTAAGATACTTTGTTTCATTTACATGTAAGTACCAGCTTCACAAACCTGATTAAATTAGCAAAATTGGGTACAATGTAATTACGAAAATTTGTTAACTCGTATTAGACATTAAAATTTAATGTAAAAGTGTTGGATATGGAAGTTCTCTGAAGAAAGTCATCAGTCAATGTGTATTCGGTCTAAAAGAAATTTCTGACAAATGGTTTTTGGATATTGCATGATACATATAACGAAGAATATTTTACCTGAATTATTTAAAGTAGATTTCTGACAAGTGGACTTTGGATATTGAAGGATAATATTAAGGACGATTTAAAACAACTGAGAAAAAAAAATTAACAAAAGCAAGTTAATAATCGGTTTGCCAACAAACAACCTATATATATTGCAACCGTATTTTAAAATATCAAACCGTCATTGCCCAACTTTGCAGTTAAACTCTGCACGAGATACAATTTTACAATTTAACAAATGCAATTAACATTATCGCAGGTAGACGTGCACTCTAAGGTATTTATTTCCCAAATCATCTTCCATTACTGCAATTACGATATGCATAATTTTCCGCTGGTTAAACAGCTCAGTAGCTCATGTAAATTAATCGGTTAACCAAATAACAGACCAATTTAACCGTAGGATGTCGTGAATAAATCGCCAAACCATCCAGATTACGCATCAGCCGATTTCAAAATCGTCCGTTTCTAATTTAAGCCTCGTTCGTCAGTTCCTGGTTAACGAATATGCAAATTCGAAGCCAGCCTTACTCCCACTCAACAACGTATTGTTCGCCATGGTACCCAACTGCCAAATATATCGTATGGCTATAGGAGGGAAACGTTGCATTGGTCCACAGCTATGCATTATTTCCGAAACGGAGCACGCTGCCGAGTATTGTGTCTAAAAAAACGCGAATTTTTAAATAAAGCCGAGTGTTTTCATATGGTTTTGTGTATACAGAAGGTGCGACGATCTTAAATTATTCAAATGACAATGCGGCGCATGGTGGGGTAGGCGGCAAGCTGTCTACTAAGAATAATACTCTCCAGGGGGTTTCTCACTCGGTTGCCTAGCAACAACAGCATCATCTGGGGTGATGAACATGGGTATGTTGCGGCGCAAATATAAACCTACAGTCTACAGACTAGGAACAAACTGTATGGGGTGAAAAAACATCTGTTTATGCGTTTAATACGGTTTGTGAAGTAGGAAGAACCGCACGAACGCAGTTTCCTGGGACGCAAACTACCCTAGTAGACAAATATGGTGAAAACAGCAATTTCAACGATCATATACCGTCCCTGAAAATAAGAGCATTATGGAAAAAAATGCAATTATGAACTAATTGTTAGCAAGGGAGATTGTGTCATACCCTTGCCGCATTCGTTGTAAACACAAACAAACAGAAGCTCGGAAAGGCTAAACAAACCAAACGAGAAAATAGCAAGTTCAGTACGGATGTATGTATTAACATTTGTCGATTAAATTGGGATGATGGATTACAACCCCCTGCCACACAGCTTATCTTTGCATATCTAGTGAGTTGAATTGAATTGAAAAAAGCTTGGGTAAAACTTTTTTTCATTTTGTATGCTCATAAATGCATATGTTAATAGCATAGCAATACGATTTGCTGTAAATTTAAATATGCACGTACCAACTTTTCTGGTTTTTCATCACCAACATTACAGATCGGCAGTCTGGATAACTTACCCAAAATTGGGTAAACAGGGTTTTCGTCGGGTAACTACAAACCTAGGAACTCACATTAAAATGTACCATAAAAGTGTGGAAGAAACACTAATGAAAGCGATCAGGCATACATAAATTAATGCTCTCAATAATTCATTATATAGCATATTACCTAGCGTATTCATTAAATATATCCAATAAATACAATGTACTGCTTATTATTTAGATTCAATTATTTTTGATGATAATACAGCTTAATACGGTATAATTAGTATTCATGAATAGTATCCCCTGCATTTGATAAAAATGACTTCTGTTAAGTTGTTTTGGGGCAATGAAGGGAAAAAGTTTGGGAAGGACCAGTGTACAGGGAGTCCTCACTTAACGTCGTTTCCTATAACGACGAGGAGAAAAATATACATAAATATACAGTAATATAAAAATGTAGGTACAAGTTCCACCCTTCAACCAACCCCACCACCAACATACACGTACAACCTGCACTGCATCAGCTATCGAGTATTTTATTTTTGTTTATCTTATTGGTATGACTATAAAATTGTGGACCCATTTCCTCACATTTTATTCTTTTCAGTAGAATGTATAAGTAACAAGAGAATGTTACGTCGTTACATACATGACTCCCTGTACATGTATATGATTGTAAATGTGATCATTTTGGTACATACAGTATTACTTCAGGGTGGTGTATGTGCCATGCAGTGATTTAGCAAAATGAAGTTTATTAAAATGACACCATTTCGAATTTCTTTCGTCAAGGGGGCAATGCATATTTTTTCCCCCATTGAATGCATAATGCGGAAGTGGACTGGCAGTACAAATTGGTTAAATTAGAACGGCCATAACGATACGAGAGTAAAACTGAACACTCCTAGCAGCTCCTAGCTTTCATTCACATGCAGGGAGTTGTACTAGAAATTGGCCTAGTTTTTTTCCAGCACGGTCGATGCTAATCAACTGCCAAGACTGGCTCACCAGAGATTACCAAGAAATCGTTATGGCAGGAAGAAATGAAATAATCGTTTAAGCAGGAAAAGGGAAAGGAAGAACCTTGGCCGAGTAGAGAGTGGAAATACATTTGATGTTTATCATAACAACACCGAAGAAAAAATACAACATTGCGGGTCTTTGAAACGTTCACTCTGACTTGCAATAAAGATGCTGTTTTCGGCTAAATCATCCTTCAATCGTCTTTATGCAAAAGTCAATAATCTCCTTCCGTGTCCATAAACGACCAAAAATGCCAATTGATATGCTCATTACTGTCATGGTGACTATTATTTTCTGAAAATGAAATTACCTGAGTTTTCCAGATTTTCCAGGGTCAGAGTCTAATTTTTTTCAGGTTGAAAACATATATTTTAATGAATAAATGTGTGTCACAATTCTACTGAAAACAATATTTGGTAATCATATTGACGAGGAAATGCCGTAGGCAAATGTTGACGGTAAAACTAGATCTCAAATGGTAGATTTTTAGTTAACATTACAAAACAGACATATCTCAATGATGGATTTCACGAACATTTCCTTGAAAAACTCTTCCAGAAATGATGGCTATTAGGTATTTTTTCCTTGAAATGTTTTTTTTAATAATAAAAATGAAAAAAATAAGATTTCAGAAATATTTGAATATACTTGCTCGGAATACTGTTTATTGACACGAATTAACTCCATAGACGGAACTTGAATAAAAATTACTGGAAATAACGGATTTTAGGCGAAATTTCTCGAAAACGTTGTCCAGAAATATTAACAACAAAGGCAACACTGACGGCAATTTAATTTTTTTCTATAAACCAATTCACCAATAATGCAGATAATAAGATTAATGTAGCGGCGCCTCAGACAACATTTTTAAAAAAAATTTTAATCATGAAATCATGAAAATTTCAAATGATGAAATTTAGGGGAATAGTGGAATTGGTTATTAGGTTAATCATTTCGATACTGAAAAATTCCAGGTTTCAATTCAATTTCCCTGAGTTATCCAGGTTGTCAGGTTGAATTCCCTGAGGTTTCCAGGTTTTCCAAGGTTTTCCTCGTTGGTATTCACCATGACTGTTTGGAAATAGTTGAACAGCTTATCAGGCCAATCATTTTTGTGCGAATTTCTAAGAAATATAACGTACAAACCCAAATTACAATTTCGATACTGAAAAATTCCATGTTTCAATTTAAATTCCCCGAGTTTTCCAGGTTTTCCAGGTTGGTAGTCACAATGAATGTGCAGCAATTGGCAAATCATTGTCAGATCTCAAACCCACATTGTTGGATCCTCGCTCTCGAATAAACATTGTTTCAATGACGGACCAACAGTGTTATTTTCGTTGGCTCACGTTTTCCACACGTGTGGATTTTAGTGGAAATCTGATGCAGTCGGTATTCTTAGCCTTGGCCATGACAGAAGCACGTCTGAGAAAGCAGACAGACATTGAAAGATGAAAGTGCAAGACCCAGTTTGTTGATCCGTGCCATTTCCAAAAACACCAGCCGAGGTCCCGCTCACCGTATCTTTTTTCGGTATCCTTTTCCCATGACGGACTATTTCTAACATTTCCAAACATCCAGGAGACATAAGGGGCAAGTGGGGAGAGCCAAACGTGTTGGCCATGAAAGTCGTCCATATGTTGCAATTCAATCTCTTCTGAGAGGTCAGGGTGGGCCAAGTGAGCGAGAGTCATTCGCCTAGCGTTTCCTTTCATCAGTTCGGATGATTTTTGACAGAATAGATCCCTGGCCCATTTCCTTTCTCTTTGGCTTCCCCTCGTCACTGCACATGGACTCCCACATGTTTTACACCGACAAATACAGCAAACCGATATTTACTGAAAGTAAACTTTGGTTTACCACTTCCGTTGCTCTTAGCCGAATTGTCCCAACACGTACGTCCACGTCTTAAACTGGCAACTCAAATTGACGAAATTTGTTTTAGCTTGAAAATAAACTTGACTTACGGAGGAAAAAGGGCATAAAATGGACATGTGCTAGCTGGCAATGGCTAGTGCTACATCGATCTTATCATGAAGAATAAATTACACAACTAGCATGGTCAGTTTACAAGTGCTCTCGAATATTTTACTATAGTAGTTTACTTATGACGACCCTACAAGGCCAGCTATCATTTTACGATACTAACAATATTGGGAACCATAAACGGCTAGTAATACTGTCATTACCAACAAATGCAGACAGTAATATTCAGTATTTCATCAAAAAAACAATACTTGTTATCATAACGTAAATGTTCCATGTACATTACTGATAATTATCCGTATTTTTGGATAACATTACTATCAGTGTCAGAATAATGACACCAACACGTACTGACCGTGCAGGGTCGGATAAGTTATCAAAAAATTCGGATAATCGCCAGTAATGAGAATCATTATTAAGCAATTAAATAAAAAAAAACTAAAAAGGCTGTTATTGAAAATAATATGGCGTTTGTAAATTATTGGGTGAATTTGAGTAACAGGCCAAGTTTCCTAATAATTATGTAACATATATAATTATACAAACAAAAATAAGATTGTATACTTCGTGATTTACCTATCCAGATGACTGTACTAAATTAACCTTTAATAATTATTTTTTGGAGTAACGTTACATAAATACGTTTATATTACGTGGTCGTAACTAGGAAAATGACTGTTTGAACGTGACTACTGATTGTTGTTAAACCAATTTTTATGCATGTTGTGTGGTGTTAACTAATTATGTAATTATGTAATTTTTCGAAACTGTCAGTATTAACTATCTATGGTATTAATAGCCGCGTAGTTTTGTCATAGATAAGTAAAGTACATGTAAAGTAAAGTAAATGTACTTTACGTATCTATAGTTTCGAATACTAATATTCAACCACAGTGTCATGGCGGCGTTCTAAAAACTGCTAACTAAAATGAACTTTACCTCTGATTCAAGCTTTTCGTTCCGATATTATGTATTTCATCAAAACACTACTCTTGATCATAACGTAAATGAAAGCAAAAATTCGTTCCTTCTTACAAGTTTCGTTAAATTACTTTAAAAGCTCAAATTAAGATGAAAAGAACTGTTGTTCGAAGGAATCTTGGAACGCGAATTTCGAACGTGGCAATCGGGGCGCAACCTGGTGAGCGTCTGGACAACTAAATCGAAAGATGTTGATTAGATCCCCGGGAATGGTTGCTAGGCAACTGACTCTGGCTCGTCGCCATGACAACGGACTGCTTCGTTTCCCCCATCACTCATCGGATGGAAAACAGATTGCAAGTTTTGCCAAAATTTTGAACATTTGGTGAACATGGAAATTCGGAGGAAGAAAATCTATTGTAAAATTATTGGCATGTGCTAATCATGTCCAGAGCACAAAGGAAATTTTCATTGCTAGTAGTGGAAATCCATGCTCAAAGTACGAAAAGCTTAGTTTTATTGACGAGGCGTAGTTACCAAATTTCCGATAATTTCTTAGGAAAAAACGCGAAATTGAAAATAGAAGCTTCAGAGGGGGAGCATGTGTGCATTAGTCGATACGTGTACGAAACACGATAACGGTGAATTACCTCACTAAACGATTATACATCTGTACTTTTATAAATATACGTGATAAGGAGAAGACAAATACTGCATGCATGGTGACTACAATGTTTTGTCATGTTATGTTAGACCGAAGATAAATGGATTCAAAATTCAGTTCCCCACAGGCTTTCCCCCCCGAGGCCCACATTTGTTACTGCAATGAAAAATTCCCAGATAACAACGAAAATTTCCCTTATAGCAGGGTTGTTTCCCACTGAAATTCCCAAGTCCATTTCCCTGATATTCCCTGACAACTTTCCAGTCATTTCCCTGACATTAATTTACATGAATTTAAAGAAAATTAGAAAAATGACGGATTTTATCCCAAATTTAAAAAAAAATATGAAGACTGTTCAACTGGCGGATGCAAACTAAAAGTATCTCAATTTCCCTGACATTTTCACGAATTGTGACGAATTTCCTGACATTCCCTGGCATTTTACATGATTTTGTTTAAATTAGAAAATTGATTTTATCCCAAATGTTTCAAAAAAATAATTACTAATTAATTGGCTGCTGCAAACTACACCCATCTCATTTTCCCTACCATTTCCTGACAATTTCACGAATTTTCACAAATTTCCTGATACTTTTTCATTTCCCTAACATTTCCTGGTATTCCCTGACTTTCTAAAAAGTGGGAGCCCTGTAACAATAACTTTTGTAATTTCAAAATGAGCAAAATATTAATTTCGCTGAATTTACCGACATAACAAACAAAAGAATTAAATCTTGATTTTTTCGTTTCTTTGTCCCAAGCACAATGAGTAATTCAGCATACATTTGTTCATGACTTAGGGAGGACTTTGAAAACATTACCATAGCAGGTACATAATTATCATGCAAGTTACATAAACCAAACAAAGCTAATGATATTTTAGGGTACCTTAGACACCTTTAATAAAACTGCAAGATGGCTGCAGTACCCGTTTGATAACTAATTTCATGATTTTCCAGACCTGTGCCTGTGGGGGATGAAACGCAATTCCGAATTAATCTAATGAATTCCCCAGACGAACGAGGCAACTCGTAACAGTTGTCACTTGCGGGAAACACAACCGGTAACCGGTATTGCATCCATGTCATGTGTGAATGATCGATGGAAGAATTTATTAAATATTAACCGTGTACACAAAGCGGTAGATAGTCGTCTGCGCCCAGGCAAGCATACAGTGAGTGCAGGGCCATTGACCTTTCCCCACTTTCGAATCGATGGAAACTTAATTGATATTACGGCCATTCGATAATTTCAAAAGCAGTGGCAAAAATTTGGATAAAGCTTTCGAACGGCTGCCCAATTTAACGATTATTCAAGAGCATTGAACGAATTTCAGTCGAAAATGCAATCAATTTCTCGATAGCGTAGCACACGCCAATGCAAAGGGCGTCTACCCCTACGCCAGCCAACAGACAGTCTCGACTGTCAGCCAATCATTAAAAATGTGACTAGTCCTTAGTAGCTGCAATGGTACCTCAGCATAAGACTATGGATTTTGCGAGACTTAAAAGGACAAAGACATTGTCTGGTATCGATTCGTGCACCTCATAAATACAACAGCGAGCAACGTGCGCGCATTTGCCCGTCCAGCTTCTTAAGCAACCACAACATTAAAGCCCTCCCTATAGTGCACTATTAACGATGTCATTTATGGCCTGCAGCTAATTGAAATTAGCAAAAAAAATGCTAGTCAACTCATTACTTGCTAGTATAGCTGTTTGGCAGGCAGGTGTTGCAAAAATGGCTAGGGTAATAGAACTAAAAGGCCATTTCAGGTATCCCAGCCAGTTCTCAAGAGAAAAATATAGGAAATATAGGACTTTTTGCGATAAATATAGGATTATAG
>JAQGAF010005403.1:0-12131 GCA_034687865.1 Kryphioiulus occultus | reverse complement strand
GGACACTAAGCGGCTAGTAATACTATCAATGTCAATAAATACGGACAGTCCCAGTCATTCTTTACTGTCAGTATCGGAATAATGACAGTAACACTGACAGCGTAGGGTCTGCATCATTGTGGGTTTCGTGGTATTCCACAATCCCATCGCCGCAGTCATTCTTCCTGTCATTTCTCTATTCCAGGTTTAATTAAGTCCAAGTATTTGGATAGTCTTAATCACAGTATTTTAACCCCAACCCCATAACATCACTGACTGCCATGTTGTGGTCCATAATAGTCTTGAAATAAAATTGATTGACATGAACGACCATCAGCACATTTATTAATGACATGTATTTGATTTCCAAGAAAAAAAATTTGCCATTTGTGTAATTATTGCTTGTTTTATCCTTTGCATGTTAGTTTTCTTTCAATATGTTTCATGAGCAACAGCGTCCATTTAACACGCAATACAGATGCTATTCTGTGTCTATGTTTCCTGGCAATGAAAGACAGGACGTTGAAAGGGGAGGCAAAAGTGAGTTATTAAACTGTTTGTTTTTATTAAACTTTGTGATTTCCATGAACTTAAACTTGGTGACCAACTTAAATTTCGTGTCCTTACAGTCATCATGCCACCATCTGCCCTCGATTCTTTAAGTAAGTTCTAACATATTTAAAAGTAGGAGTTATTTAAAAGTAATCATTTTTTGTAATCATTTTAAATCTTTTGCAGCCCGATTAAACATAGTATACCCAATGCTGTTTAAATTAACCAATAAGAAGACTAACCGAATCACTCATTGTGGTGTTTTGGAATTTGTGGCTGATGAAGGCAAAGTGTATTTACCTTACTGGGTTAGTGCGTCTATCTGTGCTTTTATAAACTTATTTTAGGGTATAAGTATCATATCAATATTGGAATATGAATTTTAAAACCGTCTAAATCCTTATTGGTTTCAATTTGACATTTATTCAATTTTCTGAATTTTTGTTTCTGCTTGTTGAAAAATGTTTTAAGTAATTTTTTATGTTTTATAGATGATGCATAATTTATTACTCGAAGAGGGGGGTTTATTACAAATAGAAAGTGTCTCCCTACCAACAGCCAAGTTTTCTAAGTTTCAACCACAGTCAGAAGATTTTCTTGATATTACAAATCCTAAAGCTGTGTATCCTTTCATATATGACAGAATAGTATTGTTGTATTTTTTATGTAAATGGTTTGATATGTCGGTATTTGATTTCCTTAATCACTCAACAGATTAGAAAATGCCCTTAGAAATTTTGCGTGTTTAACAGCTGGTGATAATATTGCAATTAAATACAACGACAAGGTAGGCATTTCAATAATTTTTCCTATTTTGTAGCCTCATTACCCTAGCATCTCGTGTTTTATTATGTCCAGATATACGAATTAAGGGTACTGGAAACTGAGCCAGGAAGGGCGGTGTCGATTATTGAATGTGACATGAACGTAAGCTACAATTTCAAAATTGGGCAAGATCGATTAGAAAATTTGCTGCAGATTTAATTTTTTTTATTTCGACAGGTTGAATTTGCAACACCAATAGGCTACAAGGAACCTGAAAAACGATTTCGTAACCCACCGCCTGAGGAAGTGAGGAATTTTTATTTTGTTGAATTCTCAGGACTCACTGTAGTTGCTAGTGTTAATCCTTTTTGAAAATCTTGATCCTTTCCATTTAAGGAGGCTATGGTAGATAATTCTGATGAAGCTGCTTCAGGGTCATCATTTTTTGTAAGAGATTTTTAATTTCTTGTTGCTAAAATGTTAGTTGCTAGCATCCACTTGGATGTTTGGTGATTTCATGTATGTTTTTGCCATGATACATTATTTTGAATTTATTTGCTTCGTTTTTAAGGCTTTTTCTGGTGCGGGCAATCGATTAGATGGGCGCAAGAAAGGAGCAGATAACGCAGATCGACCAAGCCACCCTCCCGTGAAACGGTATGTTGCGAAGGTGTTTCCTTCCCTTTGTCTTAACTTCCCCTAAACTCAAAAGCCCAGTACTAAAATAATGATTTTATCAGTGATCACCGGATTTTTTTGCCCAATTCATTTTAAATAGTTGATATATACCTAAATAAAGTTACTGTCGAATTTTGCTTTATGGTTGGATTTATCACGATATTCATTGTCACTTTCAGTGGAATTCCAGATTACGATTACAAAATTGGTTCTCTTCGCTTCATACGAACTTCACGTAACACGACAAATGGAACTGAAGTGAGTGTTGTGTCCATATCATTTATGGTCATTCTTGACTAGTTCCTGTAAATTTGTTTCTGTTTCTAGGCTAAAGAAGTTCAAGATCCATTCGAGGCTTTTTCTGGCAGTGGAAAAGTATTGCGTGAGAAGAAAACTAATTATTAATTGGAGGCTGACCCTAGAGGTACTAAAAATAAACAGATGATTTTTATTTACAAATGGCTACGTATCAATACAAATAAGACATTCATGATGTTACGTCGCGATGATGAGATGTTGTTTAATACAATGAAAAATATTAAAAAATGGGATAAAACGCGGATGACTTCACTATACCATGGTGTAAATTTCACCAGAGTGATGTTGTGGTGCCTTGTGACGAGATAACAACAGTGGTTGACATTCTTTATTTGTTGCCCGATTCTTTGCTCTACTTTCTTCATAATATCCACATAAATAAAGGACGGGGACTAATGCCTAAAACGAAATAATGAATATTTTCCAATGAATCTGGGGTATTAAAAACAGCAAGTTTCACTAAGTAGTGTCATGTGGTAATATAAAATTGTGTTATTCTGTCACTTTAACGCTTGTTGCATATCTTACCAACAGTAGGTTCAGCCCAGAGACCAACGTGGTTGCTGTGCTGTGGCCAAAATAATCGACGAGAATGCCACTCAAAGAACGAGCTAGAAACTTTCTGCAAAAATAAGGAAAATCGGTTATTTCTTGAGTAACGGAACAATGGAACAGTCTGGAACGTGAATGATTGAAGTTTCAACTTACCCCAGTCCACAAAGTGAACACCACAGTCCAGCGAGACATCCGTGGATTTCAGGATTGTTAGGATACCCTTCTGCGCTATAAGTTCAAATGGAAGAAAATGTGAAAACTGCCATTTGGAATGTAAGTGAATGTTATTCCGGATTTTTAAACTTACATTATGTGGCGTATTGAATCTACCATCGAGAGGACTTGTTCTCCACTTGTTCCAATTGCATTCAGAATTAGTCCACCAACGACGATCCAGAGTGCACTGCAAGAGACACGTTTTTTGTTACGTGTAATATAGCAAATTTGTATCTGTAAAATTTTTTCATAAATCTGCCATTAGATGAAAATTATGAAATCTGGTCAATTTCATTAATTAGGCACTCGAGGAGTTTTAAAGGATCCGGCAAGTATATTTTTCAAAAAAGTGTATGACCACCTCTTATCCTAAACATTGTTTTGATTATACTGTTTCACTACATGGACCAAACCATAAACGAAAAATTACAATAAAAAATTGTTTGCAAAACGAATTCGTTTCGAAACTAATGTGTTGGCAAATTGCAGTTTTGAGTAGATAGCTGGAAACTATAAGAGAAAGAACTAAGGTTCCAGCAAGAAGTAAAACAAGATATACTCACGGTTCAAGCGTAGTGTTGGAGGGCTCATCAATCATTAAGAAAGCTACGGCTGATGTTGCTGCACAGACGGCAATAAACGGTTTGAGGGATTTCTGCAAAGATGAAAGGTGATGTTAGTTTTCTTCACACATATTCTAATAGTAGCAATTTGTAAAGTCTAATTTAAACTCACCATTTTGTCTCCGAAATAGCCCCAGACTGGTGACAATATGCCGCCGAAGCAGTCTTTCATGGTGAACAGTGAGCCTATGACAGCTGGCGCCAGAACAAACTGTTTCGCAACTTGAGGTTTGATGATCAGCATCAGAAATCCATTGGTGAACGTGGAAACGACGAAGCAACTGAATGCTACCCAAACGCCTGGGATCCGTAAGATGCGGCTTATTGTCACACGTTGTTTATCTCCTGTTGTGATCTCTGAAGCAGTTTCTGAAATGCGGAAGAGTGGGTAAGCCAAATATTGTTTTCATGTTTTATACGATTAGTCTGTTTATTTGCCAAAAGCTTCTTACCTTTGTAAACGGGACAAATGCGAATTGTCAGTATGGCAATGACATAGTGAAAGCAGCCTAGAGTGAGGTATGGTAGCCTGAAACCACCCATCTGTAAAAATAATGAAACCCTAATTATAGTTAATTCACTTTGCTTCACGAAGTGATTGGACTCGTAGAGCGAATTCATAACATGTAGTTGTCCTATTTACCTGATTTAAGGTTCCGCTGATTATTGGTCCTAAAATGTATCCAAATTGCAGCGATAGCCTCGTGAATCCCTAAAGGAACATAAACATCATATTATTAAAATCAAATAACATCAGAGACATCTGAACAAAAACTGGTCTGTGATTACTTACAAATACTTTAGCCACCGAATCTGGGTACTCTGTACCCATGATGGCAAAGGAGGCGGTGACAGCTGCGGCATTTCCCATAGCGTGGGCTACTTGTAGCGCGGTGGACATTGTGATGAAGGTTGCGCCTGCAGGCAGTAAATTTAGAAACCTGAAAAATTAAGAAAGAATAAATTAGTCACTGCAGAAATTGCGTGATAATTTCTTGCAAACTGCATGCTTTCTTCATAGATGCTACGTCATAAATTACTTACCCTGACAATATGTTGCAAGTTCCAATGGCAAACATCCCATACGCCAACGACTGTTTTAAGCCGATAGATTTAACCTGAAAAACGATAAATACATGTTATTGACAATGATTTTCAGGAGTGAGAAAATCTTTATCAGTGCAAATTTATAACCCGAGGATGAAGTTGTTAGTATGTTTTGTAAATAAAAATATTGCAAATGAAAAAAATGGCATATTCCTGAAAACTGAAAGAAATTAAACATTGGATATTAAATAAAATGTCATAATAAATAAATAGATACTTACATATTTCCCAATAAACGGTGTTGCCAAAAATATGATTACACCGCTTGACCCCAGCACGAATCCTTGCAAAAAAGCGGACGAGCCTTTGTCTTCAGCCTATCGTACAAATAAAGGTTTTTTGCGTTAGTTTAAAAATGCTGTAAGGTTATGAAAAAAGTTTTGCAAAATATAAACTTTTCTTTCCAAAGTTAGCTTCATTGTACATAGTACACGTGTCAGTTTCTAAGCAGGCCTATATCGCTTGTCTCGAACAATTTCGCTGCGTGCGATTGTTTCAAAGTTTAATAATGCGACAATCCAAAAATCGGCGATTTTTTTTAATTTGATGTAAAACGTAAACCGTGCAAGACTTTCGGGTGGCCCTGTATATTATTGCGTGCCGCGCCCCCTAGCGTTCTTTGTTGTCTTCACAATGAAGGAATGCTTCGGTCGGGTCGTGCTCCACATTGATTTTGTTAATTTTAGCGTTTATACCGCGATTAATTCTTAGTGAGACGCGTTCCTGGGTGTGCGGGCCCTAGAATTTGTCGAAAGGCATCGAAAATCACGCAGTATTTTAATGAAAATAGGCGTACGAAAAACGCCATGTGCTCGCGTTCGAAAGTTGGCCGTTCCCGCCTAAAATCTCGCTTTTGCATGGCGAACAAATCGACTTTTCTTTGGTAATTTTGTCGAAAAGCACTTTCGTTTGTGTTTTTGAGAAATTTTCGCTGAGGAAAATGACAGCGCTTTTGTTGAGTGTCATAAATAAGTGATTGTATTGGCGAATACCATGCATGCTCGACCTATGCACGTGCAACAAGTTCGAACTTGCTGCACGTGACGTACGTTCGAATTCGAAAGTATAGAATTCAAGAAATAACGAAAAAAACAAAAAAAACTCACCAATATCGGATAAAACGACGAAAAAAGTGATATAGACTCAGCAGAATATGTTGAAGACATGGCGAAAAGTACTAGAAATGCTGTCCTGCAGCGTTTGCTGGTCAGTCTATTCTCGGGGATGGTTACTGATGAGTCGACTGATGGTGGCTGAAGAGAATGAAGTTCAGGTAAATAAATGTTCTTGTCCTCACTGCATGAGTCCTCCTTGTTGATGGAGCCGTAATCAGGAATTGTGCCGAGTTCGATGGAATTTTGATCTTGAGTGCTATCCATTTCTGAATCCTGAGGAAATCTTGAAGGATTTTGAACTTGCTGGGGTCTGGGGAACTTGCCGTCCAGAGCTGCTGCACGCTGCCACCGACCTACCTACTTGACTAACGCAAGTAAAATGGCCCTTGCAGCACGCCTTATATAGCTGGCTGCTAAGCTGCCCAACCAGGTTGCACTGGTTGAGGATTAAAGCCCCTGCACCCATTTTCACCATCTAGGGATTAGGAATCGAGAATAGGAAAGGCGGAATGTGACAGTTGACAGTGCATGAAGGGTTTCAAATGCCTCCAGGCCCTGTGTGTCCATAGTGCTGACACACAGGGGGATTGGGTGATTGAACAAGCGTTTTATTAGTTTTAAATTTGAAAGTTACGAAGCCTTTTATTGTTTTGCAAGTGTGTTTCTTAATCTTTCTGTAAATGGCAGCTAAGGAAGTCCAGAATCTTGTCTTGCTTTGCTTGTCAAGAATAGAAACTATCACTGCACAATGCATGGTAAGTCGAGGAATTGCTAATTTGCTATGACAACAATGGCAAAGACGTAAATTCGCTGTGTTCCCTCATCACGTGGCACAAGAAGAGGAGGAATGTGCAGTTGATCATATTGCATCGCACTTCCTCTGACCCCAGGGCTAACCACTGTAGAGGGTGTTTTACTGATACTTGAAAGCTACATACATATTCAGTTTATTTCTTGTCGCGTGTCCTGCAAGTGTATTTCTTGGTTATTCTGTAAATATCAGCTATGGAAGTACTGAATCTTAATTGCCTTCCTTTACTGGTCAAGAATGCTAGCGAAAAATTATCACTGCACAATGCGTGGTTGGCGAGGGCATTGCTAGAACAACCATGACAAAGACGTAATGTGTAGGCTACACTCATTACGTGGTACATGTACTTCTGTCAGTCTTCATCATGTCATAAGTGAATGAAAAGAGGCCAATGGATACACGTGTAACTGATTTTGTACGTGTTAATTATAGTCTATTCCCTAATTTCTCTAAACCTCGTTTTGGATGCCTGACTGACTACTCGTGATTCTGGTATTTTATCGTTGCACATTATGTAGCCTATTGAAATAAGTCCAGGGTTCCCCCTAGGCTGGAATTGTAAGGGGAAATTGGAAAGGCCTGGAAAAGTTAAGGGAATTCAGAAAGTCAATAATGTATAATGATTTATAATCAATTTGAAGAAAAAACTAATCCAAATTTGGTGTTTCCTATCGCTTCCAATCATAATCGTTGGGTGAAAAAATGATAAATTGAAGTAAACCACGTTCTCAAAAAATTAAAAACAAATAACGCCATAGGCTTAATTATTTGCAAAACTATTTGACAAACTTTTATATAAGAAAGATGATGTCAGTACTTGAACGTCCCCTTGAGCACGATGTAATGAAATTTCGTGTTGATGTGCTTTAAAATTTATGAGATATAGAGAATTTGTAAAATGAAGCCTTCAAGTCCGAATTTTCGTATATCTTACACAGAATCTTATGCCATCCCCCCATACAAGTGCACGGGTGCACACGGACAGAAATAGTTCCTTCACCCAGTAGATTAATGAAAACGCTACAAATTGTGTACAAAGGTAGTCTGTGCAATTGCATCACTTGCCTATATGCCATCATGATATGCTATGTGGCACTCATGAATTGGGTGTAGTCTAAACTCCAAAGTAAAGGCGAGGGTAGTGCAGTTTAAAGCTTATGGACCAGATTGGACTTTTTTCCTCTTCACAAACGATTTTATTAGGATTTACAAAAAATATATTTTTACAACTTCCAATTTCAAGTTCTAAATTACTGGAGGCATAAATGTGTGGAAAGCAACACACGTGCACGTATTAGATCTGTGACATACTTATTTGTTCATGACGTGATTTATGTACAGTGGTAATAAGATTAATTACAGTATCTTATAAAACTAATGTATATTTCATCTTAACATTGATAATGATAAACTCTTAATTTTTTACGTAAAAACAACGAGTGCTTTTTAAAAGCCAAATTCTCATTCAAGTGTTAATAAAATAGAATGTTATGGTTGCGTCGACGAAGCAGACGTCCTTCTGATTGGTTGATATCGAAAGGGGTCACCCGTGCCCTGGTTATCCTAGTCATGTGAAATAAAATACTTATTAAGATGTGTAACAACTGTCACAATTGCCACACTGTAAAACATCATTGCATAATTATCTTTAAAGGCGGCATGAAAGTACAATGGAAAGCTGCAAAAGCACCATCACATTAAACTAACTGTAACAACGATGCGTGCAAAGGATGTTAACTGTGGATAAGCACAACAAAGTTTGTCGAATTGCCAACTAACATAACACCTGAAACTTAAAAGTAAGGCGATTGGAATGATAACACTAATAACAACGACTAGCTCAGTGATGGTAATTTTTAAGTCACCAATTAGAATATGGCTAATTGACAAGTATCTTGACCATATATCATCTCATAATCTTAACAACTTCAAATCTTATGCAGGGTGTCCAATATGTTTAACAATATGCAAGTGATGATCTTCTAGTTGAAGTTACCACTTTAAAATCTTTCGTAAAATGTTACATGTTATGAACGCAACCCAATACAGGTGTGCCCATACAGGTATCCGGGAAGTAAGGAACCAATGGTAAAATATTTATCCCGTGGAAGTAAACAAAATTCATAATAATAATTAATAATCCAATTGGTTTCAAGACTTTTTGGACATGCTGTATGTCTGCTGCAGGTGAATTTACTTTCAAGTGTGAAGGTCAGGGTGAGAATTTCCCACTTGTACTGTGAATTATTAATAAAAAGACGTTTGGATGGAATAAATCAGTGAAATTCAAAGAAACGTTGAATTTGTGATAATTTCATTGATGGTTTCTTCAAGTTTAAACCCTGAATCTCACACCCAAAGTTTACAAGTTAGAAAGCTGCAATGCGTGCTCCGAAAATTTACCACCTGTCGTACTGTGCTCTTATTGAATTCCTTCACCGTTCGTGTATCAGTTTTGCCAATAGTTGTACTTACAAGATTACACACAGTATAGCTCCCTTATTTCGGTTGATCGCAAATAGCATTGTTACTACTGGTCATATTTGCCTGTTGGTTGCAAAGGCATTGACTTTCAAGGGATAAGATCAAGGAGGAATGAAATTGACGCAATGATAAACGAAAAACGAGAATGCCCGAACATTTCATAGTTCAAGTCAGCCGCACTGCAGTTAAGAATGCAGCGGGACCTTACCTCGGAGTTGTCTCTGGCATCGACTTGGGTGAACTTCTTTGTCCTGTAGTAGTTCCTGTCCTTCGTGCAGTATAGTGCTATTACATCGCAGATGAATGTTGCCTATAAAGGTTGGATGTTGGAAATTATAATAGCGTACGAATATGCGCATCAATTGGACATTTGCAAAAATGTTCTTACTAATCCTAATAACGCCAATCCAGAGCCGATGTTCAACATTAGAGGAACTAAGTTAAATTTACCACCTCGGCCTTGCACCAGCACAACGAATCTGATGCCGTAGGCCTTGTACAACGTACGTAGATTGTCGTTGTAATAACTCGCATACCTGAAATCGAACCTCGTAGTGTCTACAAGAGGGACAAGTTTGTGAGGTTGGTAGTTTTGGACAATTCTTTTTCTTATTTACCTGAAGTTCCAACCTTTGGCAATTTTCGCTTCAGGGTCATCAAGCCTGATGAACTGGTATGTTGGATTGCACTTTGATTGGGCAAAATCAAGATTGCATTCCCAGTTGATGATGATGGCAATAACTCCACCCTAGAGAACAGATTGCTGAAATGCAACAGGTGCAAGAGCAGCATCCCAAATGCACTTACCTGTATTGCCAAGCGACTGTAATTTTCACCAGCTTCGTGAACCATGGCACCCAATTCGAAAATTGGACACCCGTGGTCGCGATCTTTGCTGTAATGGCAAGTCTCCAGGTACGACGAATTGGAACTGTCAGGAACATTTCGTCTGAAGACATTTTAACAGAATGCATTATGATGCAGTAGTGGCAATAAGAAACAATTGGAGTGATTTGTTATAAGGAACTACCTGTGGATCTTGAACAGTGGAAAGTCGATGCTGTTTTTAATCATCACTGTGAAGTTCTTAGAAGCGTCCAGCAAGGCAGTTTCGTTTCCCCTAAAAAATCCACAAGGTACCAGAGTGTTAGAAACCTACATTCTAGTAAGAGATTGACTGCTCAATATGTTCTGGCAGGCCAGAATTAACTGGTTTGATGCTTGAGTAGCCAATATGATGATCTGCAACCAAATTCAGAATATACAGTGAAACCTCTCCTCTCGTGTATGTAGACTGTCGGTGCATTCTAAAAGTGTCCGAGTTAGTTTGCCAAGTTGAAGCTGCTATCAATGTAAAAGCTAACATAGCAAGTTACATTTTCACCCATAGGTAGGGGTTATCGTCACAGTGCGGTGGGAAATGGATAAAATGGCCATATGGGTCAACGTGAGGGATCACATGATTTAAACGCTTGTTTGTGATCCTATGCTGGAAAACTCAGTTACAAGCGACTGATCACGTAGACTTGGCTCCAACATTACTGCGGCTCTCTCCATAGGGATGTGGGAAAGGTTTTGCCAAAACGAGCTGCTTCAGTCTATGTGACAACACATTTTGTCCAACATGAGAGGATTTTTTCTTGTCAGTGGTGCACGAAACACTGTCCAACTTTCGAGTTACGGGGTGTCCCACTTAAAGGGGTTGCCCCTAATCTTAATTCTGTGGCACAGGTCTGGTGCGGCGAAAAACTGTTCAACTTAATGGGGTGTTCGACTTATAGAGGTGTCCAACTCGAGGGTATATTCAGATATGCATCATGACTCGCAGTCACAACTGATCAAAACTGGTTTTGTCAGCAAGTTTATTCGACCAGAGCTTCGGTGCAATCCCCCCCATTGGTTTCCAGTCATTTTCTTACAATGGCAGAACGTTGTACTCCACCGGACACCACGCCATGATTTCGCAAACGTGGGTTTTGTTGTCCATTGCCAAGATGCACTTGCCAGTCATGATGCCATTGCCGTTGACCACTGGCTGGTTGGCGATGCACGTGTTATTGGTCACGTTGCATCGTGCAGTTTTTACCAATTGGTCCTAAGAGAGGGAAGAAATGTCAAATTGAGTCGTGCTTGCCGCTTAACCACCCAAATCTTAAAAGATAATAATAGGTCACACTTGCCTCTGGACAAACCCCCTGGGTTTGGTTAGGCGTTATTATCACGTTGGTGGCGATGAAGAAGGCTCCGTTTTCCTAACAATGCACAGATAATAGCTGCAGTCATTTAAATTTAAGACTATGACCATAAGGTCGGATGGGTCAAAGCTTGAGGTGAAACTGACCTGGGGTGGCACCACATAATCTGCGACATCCCACACCTTCCGATACACTTGGGGATAAGGCACTTTGAACTGACTGTCTGTATAGTTGGGGTAAGCAACCCCTTTCACTTTAGTGGTGACAGCGCTGTTGATTTCGCTGAACTCTTGGTAACCCTTCTTGTACACGATGACGTACCTGCAATGGACAATGGCAATTAAACACCTGTGGTCAAAAACCGCAGATTTATTTATTTTTATAAATAAGCAGGGCAATTTAAAAGTAAACAAGAAGCGATTCTCTAGTGATAGTCTCATTCTAAAAGGTAAAAAAAATTTCGCAGTTTTAATAACTTTACGACAAAATTTCGTTCTGCTGCTTTTTATGGCATCCTACACGGTTTGTAATACTGTCAGTCACTTTAGAATCAGTAGAAATCACAGTATGTGTCAATATTTTCGCGACCCTACATGATCAGTATTTTACTGTCTTTTTAAAACTCCAGTATCATCGTGGACTTCGTTGAGCGAGGTTCTAAGTTTACTTTGCTGGTCAGTATTATTGTCAATATCTCGATACTGACAGTAGTTATCCGAAAATCCGGATAATC
>JAQGAF010005402.1:0-12133 GCA_034687865.1 Kryphioiulus occultus | reverse complement strand
ATCGCAATTTCGGAGTTCGATGCAATACCAAACTGCAGCTATTTTACCAAGCACGGTGCAATTTCATTTCACGATATAAAATGTAAATACTGCGACTGGAGTTTAGTTAAGTTAAACAGTTACATTTACATGTACCTGAGTGGGCGTAATTGCATACCAAGAAAAAACTTTGAAAATTATTATAAATCAAATATATTTTCCACCATCTAGAATGTGTTGTTTACTATGGAATGTTTTTTTTTTAAGTTTTAACATTTTCCATTTATTTATTAAAAATAAATGTCTAAAATACAACAATCAATGCAAAAGTCATATTTGAACATTTGATGGCTAGCGACTTATTTTATATTTATATGGTTGAAGTTAAATTTAGCAGTTACGATTATGAAAATGGACCAAAGTCTCGCATAATTTCCATAGTTAATTGCAGTTGTATTTCAGAACTGCACAGGAAATTTTGTGCAGTTTCCTTAACTAAAGCTAATGTATTAGGGTAGAAAATTTGAACCTTTTTACTACCTACCCATACTCAGGCATGACAGGGGATGTGCGAAGCCCAATGGTATTTTTTAATAACCGATGCAATGGTTAAGAAGAACATTGCGAGATGATGCTAACCACCTATGTGTTTCTCTGTATGTTATGTGCAATTTATTACATAATTGAAACAATAGTGTACACCATTTTGGAAACCTACTAAAAACCTATGAAATATACATTGGATATAAAGGGGACACCTTTTAACATCCAATAATGAAACCTTAAAGAAACCATCATAGGTTTCTTTTTGTAAGGTTGTAAATTGTGTACTGCAAATGCCAGTTGTTAAAGGTTGTAAAAATCAAGTTAAGCGCTGACGAAAGGCTAATGCTATACATGGGGTAAATATATGCGTTACCGGTCGTAAGAATTTTAGAGACACAAATATGTTCCGAAATTGTTTGAATGGTGGCTATTCGAATGCATGTTTATGCAAAAAAAAAATTAAAACATAATTGTGTATTTTTATAAGGTTTGCATTTGTTTGTATGTTACAAGGCACATTGTTAAATTGAATTTCTTGAAGCTCAAGTAAGCTTACATTGCACGTGCACATTGTATGAAGATGCATTGTACAGGGTTCGTACCCACCTGGAAAGTCAGGGAAAGTCAGGGAAGAGAAAAATTGTCAGGGAAAGTCAGGGAAGAGAAAAATTGTCAGGGAAAGTCAGGGAACATTGGTGTTTTTGCTAAAAAGTCAGGGAAAGTCTGGGAAATTTATTATAGAAATACTGGCCTGGGCTGCAATTGAGGGTTGTGGAATTTCTGAGTTGACCATTTGACGAAGATGCAATTTCACGAGAGTTAATTTACCTGTAAAAAAGAAAACGTTTAAATTGAGGATACTAAAAATGTAATTGTCCAGACATTTGTACTGCTGCAACTACGTATTAGTAGGTAATGATTTTCAAAATTTTTGAAACCGACAAAATTTATTTTTGTCAGGGAAATTACACGTGTTTGCCAGGGAAAGTCAGGGAGAATCAGGGGAATTAATTTGAGAATTTGAGTTCGAACCATGTTGTATGTTTGTCTTTTTGGTCCTCTAAAAATGTCTGCAATGACCATGGCACTAGGCTATGAACGAGCAATATTGGCATGGGAGGCACGTGGTCGCAATGTCATTTTCCTTGTCTCTGAACACATCGTTGTTGATGGCACAGCCTTTCCCCATGACAGCCTGTGCACCCAGGCTAGTTTCTGTGAATTTGCTGGGTCACGAGGGCAACTGTCTTGGCTGGCTCTCGCTCGGTTGCGCAAATGGCTCTCTTAGGGCACGGCCCAAACATATTGAGTCGGCGCACTTGCTCCAGGGACTGTTTTTCTCCGAGAACAGACGTCGAAAGTGTTCTTGCGCATCTCTTTCGCTCGGCACATTTCCATAAAGCCGTTGGCCCGTGCACGCCAGTCTTTACTTGGTGGTAATTTGCCTCGGGTCCTAGGAAATTGGACTGTCACATGGAGTTAGATAGGAATTGAGATCTGGGAATGGAGCCATTACGCGAGGAATATGGACTGGAGGAGGAATGAAACATGCCGTGCAAATGTTGCTGTTGGCCCCAGGCTGTATCCGCGATTTGTTTTGCTGAAAGTGAGTTTTTATTGAAATTCCGAGTCTTGTCGCGGGCGAGTTGCCAGGAATAACAAACCACTGTCACTGCCATGGAGGTTGGCATCACTGCCAGAACTGTTGCAGACAGTGTACGCCCTGCAACTTCGCTAATGTCCAAATGACGTCTTCAAATGGCACGATAAAGACTAGTTTCGAGTTTTCGACGTGGGATTGAACCCCTGTTAAGTGCATCCTTCTGAAATGTTCCACCATAAATGGTAGAAGAAAACAATGACAGTGACATTGCATCAAATTTATGCGGATGTAGTGTGTATTTAGTCTGCCAGTGCTTTGCCATCAAAACGAAAACGAGCCTGCTATGCTAATCTTTAGTTAGTTTTGAAATGAGACAAGTGGTTGAGAACTTGATACAAGCTGAAACATGTTAGTTTCCATGTTGTTACGCCTGCGTACGTGATTATTTTGTCTGCTGGTGCTTTTGTCATCAAAACGAAAACGAGCCTGCTATGCTAATCTTTAGTTAGTTGTTAATAGAGACAAGTTGTTTCAAAACTTGAGACAAGCTGAAACATGTTGGTTTGCATTCGATTACCCCGAAATATTCGTTACCAACGAAGTTTACCATTATTGCAATTCCTGGAGTATGTTTATTTAAGCTTATCGTAAAGCCCACAATTTATTTATTGTAAATTTATTGCAGTATCCCTCAATTGTAAGTTTGCGTTTTACAAGGTGGTCATAAAGTCAATACAAATCATCTATCTTTTAAAAGGGTTGGTTGCAAGGAGCACACGTGAAATAAAAAACTTTTGAAATCTTCTACCTATTCCAAATTTTTGTCCTTATAACTCAAACAGTATTTTTGATATTACTTTTTTATAATAAGGATAAGACTTTATGATCGCCCTCTATACGTTTGGTCGATTTTGCATTACAATAGAACCTCTGTAAGCTGACCACCCAATGGGCTGTCGAAAACTGGTCAACATAAGGAGGTGGTGAACATGGAACGTAGCTTATACTGACACAGCATTTTAATTCCGTGAACTGCAAGTGCTTACATTTTGTACTAATCATACATCATTCATGAATAAGCTTATTACAATGTTCATAATACACTACCAGTATTGCTTATGTGCTGCAAATTTATCCAGAAATTAGACGAGTACAGTAGGGGTACTTAAGGGGTTCGAAATGAACTTTTGCACCTCTAAGTAGATAGTTACTGTTCAGGGGTGTACAGTACAAGTTTTGCAAGCAGTCTATAAATTTAATCATCCATGACTTTACATGTTATTGAGACCCAACTAGTCACCATACAGTAAGTAAATTATTGTGGGTCATAGTCCAAGTAGTCAACATTCAACATACAAAGGTGCAGGTGGTCAACATAGAGAGGTCACTTTTTATTGAGTTAATGTGGTGACGTCCGATCAGTTAAAATGTGGTCAACAAAGGGAGGTGGTCAACTTTGGAAGTTCTACTGTACTATAGACATAGAGAACTGGTGTAAACTAATGCAACAAAGAATAAGACATTGAGACCATGCAACATCATATAAAAATCTTGAAAATGTGTTCAGAATTTTTCAAGAAACCTGCCACGAAAACATTTCCCAATTTAAGGCGAAATGAGTTCTGGATCCCCCTGTCACTGCTCGCTCTTGGTGCCAACACTACAACTACCAAAGCTTTGGCGCTACTGCATTGTCTGCTCAATGACATTACAGCTGCTAGTCTTAAGACGAGGTCTAAAGATAAGCTTTACAATGCTTCAATCTTCTTAGCTACTGTATTGTCGAGACAATGCCATAGTGGCAGAGTCCCAGATTCTTCCAAATTAATTCCCTACCCTTAATATTTAATAACCGCGAAACGAGCATTTTTCTAAAGGGAATTTCCCATTAGAAGATGACATTTCTTGAGTAACTGAGGCAGCACAGGATTAAAAACCATAAAATCAGTCTTGCTACAGTGTCTGCTGCATGCACTTATCAAACAAGATCAGCTTCCGCTATCCAATTTGAGGCTGCTTTGTTCTCGCCTTCTTTCTGGCTAAACCGAATTTGCTTTAGTTGTTTCTCCACTTTTGCAAAAAGTCCAAACGGCAATAACGGAAGTGCAATCAAACAAGACTCCTGCAGTCTGGTCGCAACCCCAGCTCCACACTGATCAAGTGCTATTTGCAAGTACTTCAGCTCCATCGTCTCCAGAGTGGGCATGACCTGCCCAAGTCGAGAGTTCTCACCAATTTCTTAGATGCTTTTCCATTATTTTTTGTTCCCGGTGTTGGACTTCATCTCATTTTCACCTTTCGCTCAAATGAACAAACGGATCGTTGCGTTGAGACGTTCCAGGCTCCAGAGATGATGTCTCTGGCATCGCTACGTGTGCTGCCACTGATTGCGGCAAGCTTGAAAAGTCAAGCTAGTTCGGTTGGCCAATCAAACGGCAAGGTTTCCTCCAATGTCCACGGATAACCTTTGTCTTAGATCCAATTACGCTTTATGGAACGCAGGATCGAATATCAACAGTCGAGGTCCAGCATACAGTACACGTGTTCCATGCCAGGATAATTTGAGATAATTTCGATAGTTATTCGCCCCCAAGGATCACCAGAGCCCAACTGGCATAGGTGAAAATATCTATAAACGCTCCAATCAATTTGGACGCAACTGTTTGGATCTCGGGTATCTGGATCGCCTTGCATCAGCGAGCCATAGTATCGGAAAAAAGAGCAGATGCCACGCAGGAAGATTGGAAAAACTTCATTCGATCCTCTGCGAGAGTACAAAACAGCCCCAGAGAAACTGCAGCCCATTGCAAAACCAACACGTAGTAGTATGTGGTGTCCAGACGGCTGAGGGTGGCAACTTCCTCGCAGAATCCCTCCCGCTTCCTCTTTGTTGTGGGTGCCATGTACTGCAGACACGAGATGGCGAGGCAGGTGCAGGTGCATGTGCACCCAAGCGTGGATAACATTCACGCTTCTGTGCACCAAAGACTTAATTTTATTTACGACTTAAAAAGTGGGTGCTGATGGGTGCGAGCAAGCTGATTTAGCCAATGGCAATTAAGGGATACTCGACAAGCGTTTTTCCTTCAAAATTGTGCGTGCAAAAAACAATATTATGTGATCCAATCTACCAAGCTCCCTCCCCTGATGAGAATTTTGTGATAGTTGGGATCAATTAAGCGAATGATGAATTGCTAAGTTCTAATAAAATGAGCACGTGCAAGAAAATCAAAAAGAATTTTAATAAACTTTTAGTTGATGCTGATTGAAGTCTCTTTTGGATGTAGCATCGTGACCAAGGGGTTGGCAACTTGTGAAGTCAGGTTTACTTGTTGGTTGAAGTCCACTGAAGTCTTTAAAGTCCCACTGAAAACCTACTGAACCGTCATAGTAAACTACAGTAACTGCACCGTCACCATAACCACAACGTTATCATCAGGATAGCCACACCCTCACCGTCATGGTAACAGCATCATAACCGTCCCCATAACCATCACGGTAATCTCACCGTCAACGTCACCATAGTTGTCACGTGCAACATAACCGTCATGGTATCTGCACCGTCATCTTAACTGCAACTTTATCGTCACGGTGTCCATCCTCCTCACTTCTGTCACTGTGTCATAATTTGTTTACACCCCTGGTGACCCCACAGAAGATCATAATACTCGAACGTCCCCACTACAGAATTTATACTATATACATGTATGTATATATCACTTATATGACGTCATTGAAGTCCCACTGAAGTCCTTGAAGTCTGCAGTCAATTGTACAAGATTTTGAAGAGTTGCCAACCCATATTCTACTGTACATGTACAGTATTATGCTGTCATAAAACCCACCAAAGTTCTTCTGACATGTTTTCAGAAGCTCAATTTTTAGTTGTTTCAAAGTTTTCCTAGTGAAACATCGATTTTCAATGTTTTTGAAGAAATTCGCTAAGACGCTAACTGCATCGCCATCGCCTTGTATACGTTACTTGTTGGCCTCGCTCAATACTCTTACTTTCATCCTGTTTTTTTCGTGCTCTTTTGCGGAAGTCGTGCTCACGCATCAGTTATTTGTAACTGAGGTTACGGCGCTCCGATTCACGGCTTTGATTACATTGACGTCGACACACAATGGGAGAGCGTGTTTATTTTTTCTGTTGTCCGGGAACTTCCTCCGAAGATGTCTTTGCTGATGAACGAATTGTCTGAAGAAGAATTGCTGGAAACTTGAAGAGGAAGCGGACGGGGCTTGCTTGTCACTCACGAAAGAGCATCGCTTTTGAGAGGGTTTTGGTGAGAATAGAAGCGCTTCTACATGTTCGTTATGTATTGGAAAATTTCTTAAATCGTAGTAAATTAGCTTTTCAGAAGATCAGAAAAGGTTTTCTGGCAAAAGTGAGTTATTTTCTCTGGAAAACGTTGAGAAATGAGATGCTTTCGCTAACAACAAGGTCATGGTAAAGTCATAAGATTCGTGTCATGGAAGTCATGGAAAATTCATAAAATTTACAACATGGTCTTGGAATTTTAGGCTTTTTATTGATTCACAAAATAGAAAATGTTGGTTTAAATTCATTTGTCGCCACAGTGGTAGTCGTAACATAAAACTTGAACGACCCCATATTCTAATACATGTAGGCATAGAAATTTTTTGAAGTCATGAAGAAGTCATGGAATTTATAATGCCTGAACAATGTAAGCAACTACTGTATGAGAAAAGGTGCCCTAGCTTTTTCGAACTTTTCAATGTTTTCTTTAAATTATATCGTTTAGTAAAAACGTTGTTGAAGAATATACAGCTTTGTAACAAATGAGGTTTTAGAAAAAAAAAATACTATGGAACTATATCTTAATGAACGTTATCAGCTGTAAACTATACTGACGTTGAAAATCAGTGTGCAAGTCATAAAGAAACGAAACTACTTTATGGGGTTTTTCAAAACAATGTATGCTACCTGTTCTCTAAAAATGTTGGTTGTTGAAGGAAAACGCTTAATTGTTTGTATTTTTCCGTATACATGTAAATGATGATATTGGTTGTTTCATATTAAGCCGGGTTTTTAGAATGTTTCTTAACTAGAAACACCTGCTTTGTAACAAGCGATATATAGTGTTTGAGCGTGTTGCTTTCATAAAAAAAACATAATACGCGACAAATTTTAATAGATGTTTTTACAGAAAAAATATATACCATTTAATAGACGTTTTTGACTTCTTCCAAAATCAGTGTGCAACTGATAACTTTTACGCTTTTAATTATGAAATCTCATAAATATTTATAGAACAAAATTTAATTGTTGCTTCTAACAAGTTACTCCAAGCTACAGTATCTAAATACGGGTACTTTCATTTTATCAACCATTTCTCAGCAACTAAGAGTTTTCCTGAAACAACTAGCATTTTTAGATTAAATCCAGTTTGACAATGTTTAGCAATTTATATTTACGGCGCCTAGTAATTGAGATTTGGGTACTGCCTAATCGTTGATTTGACACGCATGTCAGGTTTTCCGGTAATTTCTGCTTTTCTGATGGAATTTCGCGAAATTTAATTTTCTATTGGAAATCTGCGGTCCAAGACGGTCAGTTTGAGTACAAGGATGACCGAGCTAGGATGAAAACTATGCTGGCAATACACTGCTGTTGTTCCTCCATCAACCGCTAAGCTCACTGGCGCAGTAGACCATCCTTGCATAATGCAAGCGGCTCCATGCTCCCTCGAGCACCCGCACTAATTAAGGGCCTTTTTAATTGATTAAAGTTCAGTCGAATGCGAACTGATTGCTTCGCTCATCAGCAGCGATTGAGGCACAGGCGGATGCGCCATTAGTGCGATTTACTCGTTTCCGAGTATGGGAAACCGGCCATTGCACCAGTTCATGAAGATTTAATGGAAGATTGCCTAACGACCTGATAAAAAATGCTACTGCGAACCCAAGCTCTTTCGAGATGGAGATTGTGTCCTCAACATTCGTTAATTGACTTTCGCTACGGTTGTTTATTCCAGTCCTTCAAAATTTATAATGTCTCTTCTGATTTCCACAACTTTCTCATGAGTGCTGTCTGATACTTGTTATCGTAAACGTCACGTGGACCGTCTGGTTCTTAAAATTCCTTTCCTGTTTTTATTTCAATCTTGCTAACAAATTAGTTTTCGAGTAATCTGATCTGTTATCGTCTGGTTTTTTGGATTCTTGAAGAGATTCACTTTCGTGAACTCTTATTCATATTCATCTTTTATGCCCTGGCGGAAAGATTAGTATATGATCACTATTGATATCACTATTCCGTAGTGATGAATAGTGGTTTTTTGGACTACTGATGTCAGTGTATAAAAATCAGTATGGATACTGACATCACTATGATGATGATTCATGTATTGCGATGGTTAGTAATATCACTATTACTATGTATAGTAGTAGTATCACTATTACTACACTTAGTGATGGATATAAGTCACTACAGTCAATACTATACAATACCACTACCACTAATACTAATATTAAACTAATACCACTAATACTAATATTATACTAATACCACTAATACTCAATACTGTATACTAATCCATAGTGTTAAGTAGGGATATATACTGGTATCACTAATGTATCACTAGTTTCCAGTAGTGTCAGTAATAGCATGGTGATATCAGCTGTTGCAACTAAAAGGTGAATAGTGATTTTAAATGTTCGCAGTCAAATTTAATCGCATTTTTTGTAAGTTATCAATGTCACTAAAGAGAGTTGCAATTTATCTATACGTGTGCAATAATTTCACGAACTTTGTGCAAATGTACTGGTCACACTAATTCTCCCTAGTATAACTCGTACCAATACTAATATCACCATATATCGGTATATATGTACTGATATCACTATGCATTTTATACCAGGGTGGATTCTTTTTAGAGCAATTTTCAGGATGCTTGGCAGTCTGGAAAATCTGGAAAAGTCAGGGAAATTCTTGCAATATCTGGGAACTTTGTGGCACAACAATTTTAATTAATAACAAGTAACTCCAGGGCTAGTGGCTGTGAACTCTTGGAAATTAATGGAATCGTGAACAGATCCATTCTTTTTCAGACACATTGTGCGGGTGCCTATCACTCTGGAAAATCTGGAAACGTCAGGGAAATTCGTGTAATAATTGGAAACTTAGTGGCACTATTTTGATTTGTAACAAGTGTCTCCAAGGGACAGTGGATACGAACTCTCGGACATTAATGCTTGTAAAATTTCTTTTATTTATATTTTCGAAAAAGAACAAAATACAGCATGTCAATGGGTTGACGGTTCTCTGGATTTCAAAAAGTGGTAGACTGAATACATTACTTTTCCTTTTCTGGTATGAAAATCTGTTTCATCCATAAATTTGGGCTGTACTACAGATTTGACCCTGCTCCGCCGTTAACACTGAGAAAGAGGGCTTCTCCTAACAGCTCGAAGACTGAGAGTGATTGCCTGGCAGATTGGCAGCTAAATAAATTATTTTTTTTAGTTTAGTCTTTGAAAAAATATATTACATGTCATTCTTTGAGTAAATTTATTCAAAGTAGAACTTGTATGGACCTCAAAAACTCACCTGAAGTTTTTGAATAATGTACATGTATCTGAACATGTACATAGACAAATACAAAAAAAGATAAGCATTAAAAAACTTATGCAAGGCAAAAGAAGAAATACAGTATCAAAATGTATACCAATGTAGAATATTGTAAACAAGCATGGTTTAATCTGCAGTGTGTCCAAAGTTTGATTTAAATTACATGAGAATTTTGAATAAAAGTGCGAAGAAAACGTGGAATGGATTCTTATTCAGTTCCATCTTTTAGCATTCTTGCACATCTGTTTTGTGGATTTCATGTATACACGTTTTGCTGGACCTTGATCGATTCTTCGGAATTGAACATTAGTCCATTCATCTGCTTTCGTTGCTTTATTGGTCGTTATCTTGGCTCCTGAAATCTGATGGAAACCGCTTCAGCTCGTCTTGACCTATGATTTCTCTGTTGAAAACAGTGCTAATGACCTGATAAAATTCATTTGTTGGGGCTCCGAGGCTTCTGGAATACTTGATTGCTGCCACGATTCCCCAGCGGTGTTCTTACTTTTGTGCTCCGTCACGAACGTAAAAGTGTCACGTTCAGGTAACGGTGTTTATTACGCCATCTGCATGCCAAATGGCGATGCTTGAATGGCGTTTTAAGGACTACCCAAGAGGAAGTGGGGCACATATTGGAGGCATCGCGGGAACATGTTTCCTTTTCCAATGAGAGGATTATCCCAACTTGCCCGCCACTTCCGGTGCAGGGAGAGGAGGATGCTGCCAAGAGACACGCGCGATCACGTCCACCAAACGAGAAAAGGAACTTCTTGGAGCTTTTCAAGATCCCTCCGAAAAGCCTTGTCTTTTATTGAAAAGTGTTCTCAAAGTGGACGAAGGGTTGTTCAGTTCATTGCCTTGAAGGATCAGTTGAAGATCAGTCCATAGCCATTTATAGCTTTCTTTCATGATCGACTCAAAGCAGTTCTTTGTTTGATTCAGTTGGGGTCATCTCAAAGAAGTTCTCGTAAGCTTATTGAAAGCTTTTTCCTTAGATGCGTCTTACCATCTTAAGACAGAGCTTTAAATTTAATTTGCCTTAATTCCAATCTTAAATGTTGCTGAACTGGGAAAACTTTGCTGAACTGACTCGTTGAACAAGACTTCTGGTTGCCATTGCCGTTGAGCAAGTCTTCTGATTGCCGTTGAGCAAGTCTTCTGATTGCCATTGAGCAAGTCTTCTGATTGCCATTGAACAAGACTTCTGGTTGACATTGCCATTGAACAAGTCTTCTGGTTGACATTGCCATTGAACAAGTCTTCTGGTTGACATTGCCATTGAGCAAGACTTCTGGTTGCCATTGCCATTGAACAAGTCTTCTGGTTGCCATTGCCATTGAACAAGTCTTCTGGTTGACATTGCCGTTGAGCAAGTCTTCTGGTTGACATTGCCGTTGAGCAAGTCTTCTGGTAGCCATTGCCGTTGAGCAAGTCTTCTTGGTGTCATTGAGCAGAAATCGTCCAGTTGTCGTTAAGCAAGTCTCATTCATGTCCGCCCTGCTGCTAGTTTGGTTGAGTATATCAGTGACCCATGAACCTATTACCTCTGATGAAACAGAGGTTGCTGTTGATTTTAATTGGAAAGATTTGAACAGTGGCCTTTGATTCAACTTGCCAAGGCAGAAAACTCATGTCATCTTTACTTCGGATGAACTGAAGCGATTTACTGCCGGCACTGAATTGAATGTCTACATTTTAGTTTGAACTGAAGCATGAATTCTGACCTGCGCCCCCACCTGCCCATCCCAAGGAATCCTTGGACTCGCGTTCTTCTGAAAACCCCTGGAAGGTAAGGGCGATCTCTAACGTTGGATTTCATCAATTGCAAACGGATTTTCGCATTCTCCGCGGGGCAATGCGTCCTTCATTGATTTAATAAATCAATAAAGCAGTCTAAGGGGATTCCCCCTTACATTCCCTCCCACCTTCTTCGCCCCACCGGCGTTATTTCAAAACCGAATTCTCTCCGGTTTCCAGAACTGCCTCCATGGAAATTGGCTGCCATCTGCGATGTTGTCTCTAGAGCGTTTGGGGCAACAACAGGCGAAAGAATCCATCGATTCGAACACGCGTCTACACGAAAAATAATCGAAATGGGCTGTTGTCGTGTCAGGGCAGGGTCTTTGCATGGACCCCTGCATTAATTTCCACCCGCTCCGAGGATTATCAAGCAGAAACAGCGCCGGCTGTTTCTCGTTACATCTTGCAGTCAGTTTTTGATTGCTGCTTGTATACATGTAAGCATACGAGGTCAATATGTATGATTTTGAGGTCATTGAGCAAGTCTTCTGCAGCACATCGAGCTTGTCTTCTGGACGTCTTTGAGCAAAGACTTCTTCTGGACGTCTTTGAGCAAAGACTTCTTCTGGACGTCTTTGAGCAAAGACTTCTTCTGGACGTCTTTGAGCAAA
>JAQGAF010005401.1:0-12134 GCA_034687865.1 Kryphioiulus occultus | reverse complement strand
ATCCCTATTCAGTGAAGCTGACTGGTCAGGCTTGGTTGATTTGAAACATATGTCTTTTACCCTCAACCATGAGAATTGGGGCATAAAAGAACCTATTCCTACCAGTGATACCTTTTCGAAAGCACCTCTTCAAAACTTATGTCCAATTGAACCTTCAAAGGTTCAATCCCACCCTTTTTCCAAGAAAAATACTCATAATCCCTGAAAGAACCTTTCTAGCACCTTTTTTTTAAGAGTGCACTGATTCTAGAATATGACGTATTCCAATATAAAATGTTTTGTTCTGCAGCTTTAATTTTGCTAGCATTTTTGCATCCATTTTTGTGTTAAATAACCACTTTATTGTTTAATTAATCAAGATCCAGTGCATTTTTTCAGGTGACCATTTGAGAGCTGAGAGCAATTGCAACTATCAAAAGTTATCTTTGAGATTTGTCCATTTCATGGTGATCTATTCTCTTTAGCTTTGAGCTGAGTGAATTCAAACTCACAAATGTATTCATTTAATTGCTTTGTGCCTTAAAGTATTACAACTGCATACTAATTTATATTTACTATGTTTACTACAATTATTTACTACTCCGAGACAGTTGGTAAAGCATGGGACAGTGAACAAGGCACAATACAGTATTTGAATCCTGTGACAGTAGGTGAGGCAAGAAATATATATAGTCTCGAACATAACTGTCTTTCTAAGAACACAATGGTGCTTTTAACATTGAGTCTATGAGACCAATGATCAAGTCAAAATTTAAGACTCCAATGTCTCCAGGGTTTGGGTGTGATATGTTGTTCTAAACTATATATCTCTAACGTGGTTTGTTGAATTGAAGTTTCTGGAATACAATTTAAGCAAAACTTGCTGAAATCCACAATCTTTTTTTTCTGTATTTAATTCGGTATTGATTATTCCAAGACAATACTTAAATCTTTGGTTTTTGGACTGCATTTGGGGAAAATGTCATCCCTGTGCATTCATTTTATAATTATCATTAAGATTTTGTTTTTTTGGATTTAAACTGGAAAAATACTCAAGATCCCTATTGGTTTTTCTCATAATAAATTGAAGGAAAATGTACTTACATTTACGTTAGCAACCTCTCTTCGGGGAAACCGTAGCACAAAACAGCGATATTGTTTTATGCCTTCCCGCAATGGGACAAAGTTAATTACACCTTGATTCACTTGAGTCACAGAAGTAAGGTCGATGGCATTCCTTGATCACCTGCTTCTTTATCATGTTGCATAAGACAAACAGCTAAAAGTTGGCCATCTCTTCCTGTGAGAAAAGCACAGTCAACAGGTATTAAATGATTAATACAAATGATGACAAAAATCTTATCTAGAAAATTTGCTATTGATTGCCTTCTTATCGGATGACTTCAGAACCATATGTCACTGAAAGGACAGATGGGTAGTTTTTAGAATAAAAACATTAGCCGTGGGCTCTTGTCAATCTTCGCAATGCTAGAGCAACATCGAGGTCACGGATTGGCATGGCAACGGGCGCACGGTGAAAATGAAATATTGCCACGGGCTATGACGGAGTAAGCCTACATGACACCTGGACCGTCTGGGGACAGTCCAAGGTGCGATACAGGTGTAATGGGCAGAAAGCCTATTTAAGGCGAACACTGACAGAGTTCGGGGTCAGACCAGAGTTAGGAATTTCTGCTGACACACATATGCTCGGTTTAAGTGCAACGGAAAGTGTAGTCTAGACCCGATCTCTACCGCACTCAACTGGCAGTGTCCCGAGATACAGTAAGACCTGGTCCGAGGATGAGTTTTCCAGTTTCCTAGTTCCAGCTGAGCGAGGCCGTCTGTTCGGTGCAGTAGATGTTTCCCTAGGCCAAATCTTCCCCCTACGATATTTGTACAGCGAGCAGATGACCATCACAGGCCATGTGCATATTGTTGACACGTCAGATGCGGGCCATGAGGAAAACGATCTGGTGAGAGCCAAGTATACGCGAAGTGCGACCTTTGAGCCAAGGAGAAACTGATGGCATTAAGGAAGGCTATCTGCAGGATGAAAGTGGCAGTGCCTGCCTGCGGACACACTCCTCCGGGGTAAAAAAGTTATATATGGGCCAGGTATGGAATTATATATGGCTGGGCCATGTATGGTTATATCAAAAATTGCCCATGTATGGGCTGTCAAGGCCTTGGCGCCTGTACCCCAGGGCCGGTATGCATGGCAGGCTGGGCCTGGGCCTGAGTGAGACAAGTCGTGTCCGAGAAAGGACAAGTTGGCAAGAGTTGAGAATGACTGTAGTTTGTTGCCACAAGAGTGAAATAAACCGTTGGAACGTATGTTGAGCCTGAGAGCCTTGAGAGCTAGCTGCTCTACCGTTACATGGTGGAGGTGCGGCTTTCCCTGTCTCCTGCTTGCTGTGCTCACCGTTTATTGGGAACTTTTATTGCTGATTTTGTCGATGGATCCGGGCCGCCCTCTTACCCGGGCTGCTATGGACGTGGCTGCCCCAGGGGCCGATTCCCCCGTCGGCCCTTACATTGGCTCGGCTGCGTCGGCAGTGACATTTGCGGACGGTTCGTTTGTGGAGGGGAGTATGGGACTTTCTGCAGTTTCGTTGGACAACGCGGTTAGAGTAAATATTCCTGAGCGGCCAAGTTAAGATGCTACCCTCCCGTTTTCGTCGTTGCATGTGCGGCCGCACCCTAGGGCTTTGCCCTTTGTGGAGGCCTTGAGCTCTGACATTTTTTCATCTACAATGCCGTCGGCGCCCCCGTCTGTTGAGGCTTTTGACGCTCGACCATCGTCAGTGACAGCGCAGATGCTGGCGGATTTTATTCGGACTTTTCCTGGTGATTTGAATGACTTGCTGTCATTGGCCGGGCGAACGGGACCTGTGCCGTCTTCTTCGTTGACCCTTGCTGCCTCAGTTGGGAGTAACCCTGGCGGCTTGCCGGCACCGGCGATGATTCATCTGGCTGCTCGTACACTTCCTGCGTTGTCATCTACTGCAGTGGCGTCGCTGTCTTCTTTGCCCCATACCGTTGTCTTCGGCTCCAGCGCCATCGATGTATGCTGAGCAAGGGCAGGCCAGTTTTTCGGGTCTGCCGCCGACTCGGCCGTCTACTGTTCCGCCGTTGTGTGTTTCCGGTTTTGCGGCATCGGCAAATATGGCGCCGCCGTTGATGCGGTCGTCTGCTTCTGCGGGTTTCGTGTCGCCGCCGTGGGTGCCGCCTAGTTATCTTCCGGCGCCTCAGTTTGCATCGTCCGGTTTGTATGGCGGGCCTTATGGTCCGTCACCGCCGTTGCGGGAGAGACGTGATCGATTGCCGACGTATAGTGGTTCTTCGGATGTTACTGTGTTCCTGGCTGAGTTCAAATCGATTGCTGCAGAGGAGGATTACCGTGAGGACGAATTGCCACGACAGCTGCGGGCCCATTTGACTGGTAACGCATCTCGGTTTTATGCCATTTATGAGTCCCACCTTCGTGGTGCCCCGTGGAGTGTTGTCCGTACCACCCTATTGCAGTTTTTCGGGAATCCTGATCGTAAGGTCGACCTGATTCGTCGGTTATCGGCGCGTCGTCAGCGATCTTCTGAACTTGTGCGTGACTACTTCGTTTCCGTTATTGACATATGGTTCCAGCTGGATCCCTTCATGTCCGAATCTTTAAACACGGGATTTGTGATGGCCGGCTGACTGCCGGATTACCATGGCTTGGTCCGCGGCAGATTTTTGAACACTTGGCACACTTTTGTGGCATGTCTTGACTGACTTGGAGGCTGGCCGTCTTTGGCATCGAGCATCTCGGATTCCACCGGCGGTTTCCTCACGGCGGGGAGATTCTCCGCGGCGGATCGTCGGATCTGGGTCACGGCCGCCTCCTGGGGCGCCAGGCGATCCCAATACTGTCTGTTATGGCTGTGGTGTAGCTGGCCATATTCATAGGGATTGCCCTAAGCTTCGGCTTCCTGTTGAGACGCGTGGGACATCGGCATTGACTTTAGGGTAGTCGTCATCATCCTCAACGCGCCCTGAGCCGGACCGAATGTCGTCATCGTCCTCGACACGCCCTGAGCCGGACCGAATGTCGTCATCGTCCTCGACGCGCCCTGAGCCGGGCCGAATGCTTCATCTATCTGCAGAACCTTGGCCACGTTTGCCGTCTGTGTTGTTCCGTATGTCGGATCAATTTGTACTTGCCATCGTCGATTCAGGGGCGGTGGTCTCTGTTGTCACGGCATCTGTTGCGGCGGCTCTTCATGTTGCTATATGGCCGGATGAGGCCTCTTCGCGCTCGTTATTGGATGCGTCCCAACGGCCGGTGGCTTGTTTAGGATCCTGCGAAGTGGAACTTACCTTGTTGGCCCGTCGGTTCGTGCACTCTTTTAGTGCAGGTTCGGCTGGGAATTTCAGTCCTGGTATGGACTTGTAATGATACCTTCTTCTCAGCGTTACTATTGGGAATCTGACCCTTCTACATCTTTCTCCTTTGCTTCGGCAAGAACCACCTGTTGGTCGGGGATATTAGGTGCGGATCATAGACTATCGACGTTGCCGCGTTATCAATGGGATACGGCGTGCGTCCGGGAGTCTCCGCCGCCATCTGCATCGGTGGGATTGTCCAATGCCAAACCATCTTTGGGGGAGGGATCTATGGATGCCCAGCCGTCTTCTCCTGTGGTGTCATCGGCTGTGCCGGAATCACTAACTGAGACTCTTGTTCCGCCCGTCGTTCTTGGAGTGCCCTCGGCATCAACCGTCTGTCTTTTGCGGGACGTCCCAGTGCGGTTGGCACATCCTGTCGTCTTACCGCCGTGTTCATCATCTGTCGTCATGGCTAGACTGCCCGTTTCTGTTCCAGAGAGGACTACGTTATGGGCGGAGCCGGTTGCGTCATTGGATGTGTCCTCGTGTGTGGCACGCGGTCTTTTTGTCACGACCTTCAACCATTGTCAGTCGTTGTATATTGGCAACCTTACGGCTGAACCTGTTTCTCTGGCGGTAGGAACCTTGCTGGCCAGAGCTTCATTGGAGATTCCGGAGGGTTTATCTTTGAATATTGATGACATGCATGAATCTGAAATTAGTGTCGCCGTTGCCTGGGGTGAGTGTTGAGGGATTGCTGCAGGTGGCGGAGGACGCTGGTCTGGATTGGGTCTCGGAGCTCAATTTGGGTCCAAGTGTCTTACTCTGGCCCAGCGTGGTGAACTGGTGGGGTTGTGGTGAGTATCGGGGGGCTTTTGCAATGTCAGTGCAGGAGCTGGGCTTGAACGATCTTCCCCCTCATACCATCGATACGGGAGGTGCCCCTCCAGTTTATGTTCCTTCTCGTCATTCCTCTCCGCGGGCCCGTGAGATCATTCGTGCTGAGTCAAATAAGATGTTACGCCAAGGAGTAGTGGCCCCGAGTAAGAGTCCATACTCTAGTCCGGTTGTGTTGGTGCGCAAGAAGGATGGCAAGAAGATTACAGGCGTCTCAATGCCCAAACGTGTGTGGATAGTTACCCTCTGCCACGCATCGATGATGCGCTGGATTCTTTGCAGGGATCAGGTTGGTTTGGCGCCCTCGACATGATGTCGGGGTTTTGGCAGCTGCCGATGGCTCCTTCAGATAGAGGGAAGACGGCTTTTACTTGTTCAGAGGGCCATTTTGAGTCCTTCCGCATGCCGTTTGGCCTGTGTAATGCGCCGGCAACAATGCAGCGTGGTCTTGACCAGGCTTTTCTGCATCTTAAATGGGAGTCGTGTCTAATTTATTTAGACGATATAATTATTTTTGCGCCTACCTTCCCTTTGTTTCTTTCACGGTTGCGGTCTGTTTTTGATATTTTGGTGGTTCATGATATAAAATTAAAACCCTCAAAATGTTTTTTTGGCTATGAAAAAGTTCATTATTTGGGTCATGTTGTAAATATAACAGGAGTTTCCGTGGATCTGGATAAGGTTCATGCCGTCACGGCGTTCCCTGTGCCGTCCTCTCGTGCGGCCGTTCGTAGTTTTTTGGGCCTTGCGGACTATTATCGTAGGTTTATTCGGGATTTTGCAGCTATTTCTCGTTCCTTGGTGGAATTGACCAAACAGTCCACGTAGTTTTCTTGGTCATCGGCGTGTGAGGGTGCTTTTGAGAGCCTTGAGCATGCCTTGTGTTCAGCACCGGTTTTGGCTATGTTTGATCTATGTGAGCCATTAATGCTGCATACTGACGCTTCGGGGGTTGGTTTGGGTGCCGTTCTCTACCAGGGAGTTGGTTACGATAGGCGGGTTTTGGCATTTGCCAGCCGTGCATTGTTGCCGGCAGAGACAAGATATTCTGTAACTGAGTTGGAGGCTTTGGCTGTTGTTTGGGCTTCTGAAAAGCTTAGACATTATCTTTTCCTGAACCCGTTTACTATAGTGACTGACCATCACGCTCTGTTATTTGCGGTCTTTAAAGAATCCTTCTAATCGGTTGGGTCTAGGGGCCGCGAAGATGGAGGAATACGGTACGTTATAAACAAGGCCATTTGCATGGGGATGCCGACTGTCTTAGTCGATTTCCGGCTCCCCCTCTGACACCAGTCGCCGTTGAAGAGGATGATTCGTACGTTTGTTGCCCTTCTCTGGTGAGGAATTGCAGTCATCGGTGGGATTTTCTGCTGGTTTGGAGGGTGATGGTGTTTTTCATATTCACTCTATGGCTAGGATGGCCGTCGAGCAATCCAAGGATGATTCCTTGGTTGCTTTGCGTGACCGCCAGAATATTCGTTCGGTCCCTTTATGGGGTTATATGATGCTGGGAGGGGTGTTGTATTTCCTTCACCCGTCGGATCCACCGAGGTTGCTGTTGGTAGTCCCATTTCAAATGAGGGAGGAGGTGCTTAGGGAATGTCACGATAATCCATTGGCCGTCCATTTTGGCATTTCCAAGACGCTTGAGTTGGTTACTCGGGCATACTATTGGCCGCAGTGGCGGGCCGCCGTGAAGTGTTGTTTCTTCGTGTCCTCAATGTCAACCTAACAAGATACCTACTCGTCTTCCGGCCGGTTTATTGGAGCCTATTCCGGCCGAGGGCCCTGCAGATATGTGGGGTTTTGATTTTGCGGGCCCCTTTCCGCCGTCGGTGGGGGGGGGTCCTGTACTGGCTTGTAGCAGTTGACTATGGGACTCGGTATTGTGTGGCTACGGCCGTGCATCGAGCTAATACCGTGGCTATTGAAAGGTTCTTTTGGAAGTTATTTGAGCGATTTGGGGTTCCTAGAGCTTTAATCTCTGATAGTGGCACCACTCTGTTCAGTCGTCGGGCTCGGATTTTTTTCGCAGGTTTGGTAGTGCCCATCGCCCTTCTACGCCGTATCATCAGCAGGCAGATGGGTTGGTTGAGCGTACCATACAGACATTGCAGCGGTCTGTCCGGTCTATGTTGGACCCTGATCGTCGGGGACGGGATTGGGCTTCTCATTTGCCGGCTGCAGTTTCCGCCTACAATTGTGGCTGTCAGGATTCTTTGCAAGCATCACCCTTTCTGTTAATGCATGGGTTTTTGCCGCGCTTGCCGGTCCATAATCGGGTGGGGGTGATACTCCCATTATTGCGGTGTCCACCCCTCTACCGGTGTTGCGATCTAGGGCTATTCGGAACCTGGGGTTGGCCCAGGCTTCTCAGAAGGTTCGTTACGATGGGGCACGTCGTCCGGTTGCTTTTGCTGTTGGTGAGTGGGTTTTAGTTCAGGATTTAGGGGCCATTGCGCGGGGGTTTAGGTAAATTACAGTCTGCTTACCATGGGCCGTATAAGGTACTTTATGGTAAATTATGCTTTTCGTGACACCTGTTGCGATTTCGCGCACGCTTTCCGCATTCGAATTTCCCGCTGCGTGCATGACGCTTTTGCTATTGGCTCCTGCTCGGCCTGCATCGCCTTTTCGTGCGCCTGTTTTTTTTCGTACCAGGTTTTTGCGCGAGCTCCGCCAATGCGCTGTCTTTCTTTGTTTACGCCGGTCAGCTGTGTCGCTCGTTTTGTGCTTTATTGTAGCCTTTTCGTTGGACTTTTGATAATGTCGTTGCCTTCAGTTGTGGATGGTTCGGAGTCCGGCCATGTTGACTTTGTTTTTACGGATGCGGGTCGCTCATTATCCTTCTGTTACGTACCAATAAGTGTTGCGGGTGGAACTGGTTCGTTGGCCGCTGCTTCTATGGTCGACTCGTCGGCCATTACCTCGGGAATGTTATCTGCCGTTTCCGCGATTGTGGACCCATTACCGCTTAATTCTGCTTCGTTGGAACGGTCTCTTTGCTCGGCCGTCATCTGCGCCTGGGTTGGTGAGTGGTGCTCAGCCGCCTCTCGCTTCGGCCATTCCTCGGCATGATTATCCCGTACCTGGGGTTCTCGGATTTCCTGCTGATCGTCCGGTTCTGAAGGGCCGCAGCCGTCGAGTTTTGGGCCATCGCCGCCACTGCCGCTGTCTGCTGAGCCTGTTCCACGGCCTTTTTGCCTTTCGGATTCTTTTCCGGGGGATGACAAGTTGGCCGTTGCTCCGGTTCCGCCGGCCGTTCCTGTACAACGGGTGCCTTGGAAGGAGCCCGTAATCTATTGGCGGGACACCCCGGGTGGGGTTCCCTCTGACGATGTGACTTCTGCTGCTGTAGTGCCTGAGGAGCCTTCGCCGTGGGTTGAGGGGTCAATGGGAGGGGTTGACCCTTTCCCCCCTCTGCCGGTGCCACCTGTTCAGCCGCCTTCTTTGTTGTGGCCGTTTTCAGCGAGGGGCCTTCCATGGGCACCCCCTGAGGCTCTCCGTCGCGAGTGTATTGTGGATCCTGCGGATGAAGCCTTCTACAATATGCAGTGGATGATGCTGTCGACTTACTTGGCATAGTAGGAGCTGTTGCTTCCACCAGGCGCCGTGGGTTTGCGAGCCTTGCCGTGGGATGAGGAGGCTTACGAGCGGGTATATGGGGTGCCTGCACCGCCCGACATGTTTATCTGCCAGAGTTGGACCCGTGAGTCTTGGGACTGGCATGAGAGGAGTCGCAGAGTCATTCTGTCTCATCGGGAATCGCAGCCGTTCACCTGGGCTGCTATGCGCCGATATCAACGGGATCGCCGCCATTGGCAATTTTAGTTTTAATGCTGTTTGTTTTGTTAATCAGTTTTTTTGCTTATTTTATTAACGGTGACTCAAATTTTTCATTGTTGCATGTGTGCATTTTGGAATTTCAAATTGTTGCTCGTTTCGTTTTCTTTAGTGGCTATTTTGGTCCCACTGGAGGTGCTTACTTTAAGGGGGGGGTGTCAAGGCCTTGGCCTTGGCGCCTGTACCCCGGGGTCGGTATGTCGTTGGCATGCCTTCGGTATGTGGCATGTCGGGGCATTCCGTGCCCTTTGCACAGGGCTGGAATGCCTTTCGGCTCTCGGGCCCCCCTGGCGTTGGGGGACGTGAGTGGGTGCCTGGGTGCGGAGAGCAGGCTGGGCCTGAGCTTGCTCTGGACAGGATGTGTCTGAGTGAGGACGAATTGGAAGAGTTGATCATGATTGTAACTTGCTGCTACGAGAGTCGAATAAACCGTTAAGATCGTATGCAGTCTGACTGTTTTGGGAGCCAGCCGCTCTGCCATTAAAACTACTACTAAAACATTACATACCAGAAACTTGTGACATCGAGGGCCACATGACGTTAACTTCATCATCATCCTCATCTGTGGAGGTTGCGGGGGTGTAACTGGGACTGTGTCTGCCCCAACTTGATGGTGTTGCAGGGGTATAGAGGGGACTGAATCTATCCCAACTAACCGGTGTTGCAGTATGAAGAAGCGCATCCATGTCCTCTGCAGTCAAGACATTGATGGGGAAATCATGGCCATAGGCTTTGTTGTAGCCACTGCATGGCCCCATGGCCACTCCAGCATCCCCTGCAGTTGCCTCCATCGCCACCGCTGCCTCAGCCTCCATCACCACCACCGCCTCCTTCTTCGATACTGCCACCACTTCAGCTGACGCCACCTCCGCTACTGCCACCATAGCCGCCACCTCCGCCTCTGTCGCCACTGCCACCACTGCCTCCGACGCCACCTCCGCCTCCGCCAACACTGCCACCACCTCCTCCGCCATCGTCACCGCCACCGCTGCCTCAGCCTTGGTCACCACCACCGCCTCCTCCGTCGATACTGCCACCACTGCCTCCACCGCTGCATCCGACGCCACCACTGTCGCCAACGCTGCCTCCGACACCCCCTCCGCCACTGCAACCACTGCCGCCACCTCCACCTCCGTCGCCACTGCCACCACTGCTGCCACCGCTGCCTCCGACGCCACCTCAACCACCACCTCCTCCACCATCGTCACCTCCGCCACCTCTGCCGCCATCGCTGCCTCCACCACCACTACCACCACTGCTACCTCTGTCATAGCTGTAAGGACACGGAATTCCCACAACATGGCATTGACCCCTATGGCTCGACCCATCGCCTCGGGACCTATCGCATGAAGAACAGTTTCCGCCATGTCGGTATTGAGATGAACAATATCACCATTGCATTGTTGCTCAATTATCGAGTGGATGATGACTTCCAGATCAGTTGCAGTGGTATTTCCAGCAGACATCTGCAGGGTAAAACATGCAACAAGTTGTCATTAAAAATCAAAAATTATAGCAAGTACCAAAAAATATACGGGTGGCCCCGCCAGAGATTTCAATGTAGTTGTCGAAACATTTGTGTGAAAATATTTGTGAAAACACAAAACTTGCTTTAATCATTAGCCTGACTGTGCATTTGAATTGAAATTGTTCGTTAAGTGATGACATCTCGTAATTTGTTCCTGACAGTCAACCCACCAATTGACCCTCCATCATCAGCTTGTTCGTGCATTTAGCTTGAATTCTTAATAGTTGGTGCATTACTACTGTGTATAGTAATTTTTGACTAAATGTCGATTTTTCAAGAAATGGTCAATATTTTAAAATTTGTGAAAGCCAATACAATCATTAGGTCAAATGACCTACAAGTATATGCTGTCAGGTGTGGGCCACGTCCCTTCACTGGCCCGGCCACTGTCCTCGCGACCCAAGTTAAACAGTCCAATCACTGCGACATAAATCAGGGTTTTATTTAAATAGTTCCAAAACCAAATTGAACCAAACGTAAGTGGCCACTCTCGGCTCTAACTTCGAGCCTCGCAACACAACTCAACAGTCAACCCGCAGCGGGGAAAGGACCATCTGCGTCCTTCACCCAGGTCAGCCTAACTAATGACATAACTCAACCCCAAACCCAATGGTCACATATCAACGTTTACACCCAACAAGGATGCGGCAGGAATGCAGCCAGAATGCGGCAAAAATGCCGACCAAGGTCCAACCCAGGGCGCCAAGACAACCTGTGCCAGGGCACCCAGGCCGACCTTGACAGTGCATATAAATTAAATAACTGGAAACTAAACAGACATTCAGCAATGTAATACCGCAAATTCATAATGTGGCAGCTTCAATATAAGTTTCAACTTTTTCCCAAGTTTTGATAGTCATTTAAGGATGTGCACACGAATTAGTCAATTTCAATTACATTAATTTTTTAGGATTGACCCCCCCTGCTGTTGTCTCACTATCAACAAATTATTTCATTGCTGATGCTGTATATTAATGACTGTTAATGCCTTGTGGGATACTGTATCGGTACCTGTATTTCAACAGGTGTTTAAAAACCAAGATTGTCGAACCTTCAAACAGTACTGCTAACAAGTGCACATTTTGTATCCTTATGAATACGTAATATTTATTTTACCAAAATGCATTTCGAGGAAGATCAGATTAAAATAATTCCTACAAAGTCCCTTTATATACCGTGATATTAATTCCCACCCCTTCCCACCCCTGCCATGTTAAAAATTGTATACATGACATCTCTGCAAATACTGAATAAATCGTCGTGATAACAATTTTGCTTGATAGTCTGGTTACTACTGGAGGCAACAATCCAACTTTAATGAATAAATACCATTTGATTAATTAATAAAAAAGATAATTAAAAATTGATTACAGGGTCGTTGGTGCCATCTATTGACAATATTGGGCAACTCGAATAAAAAATCAATCTTTATTTATCTGTTTTATTAATTAATCAAAGGGTATTTATTCATTAAAGTTGGATTGTCGCCTCCAGTAGTAACCAGACTATCAAGCAA
>JAQGAF010005400.1:0-12137 GCA_034687865.1 Kryphioiulus occultus | reverse complement strand
CCCAAAAGATAGAATTGCAGCTGAATTAAAGATGGCTATCTCATTTTCAGTTCCGTTTAAAATAATGAATTAGATGTTTTGATTTGCATTGTACCCTCATATACCCCTTACGAAAAATGTAGATATAATTTTATTTAATTTCTGGTATCCAGTAGGTATCAAGGTATTTTTATGGTGCGTTATTGGTATACACAATTTACAAGCTTGCAAAAGAAACCTATGATGGTTTCTTTAAGGTTTCATTATTGGCTGCTAAAAGGCTTCGTTTACACTGTTTGTCCAATGTATTTCAAAGGCGGCCAATAAGTTTCCAAAATTTTGTACACTGTAAGGTATTCATCTGAAACCTATGATAGGTATTTTTTGCACCTGATCAAACATGCTTGATACCTGTTGAGACACGTTTCTGGTACCAAAAAGAGGCAAAAAATGGAAACCTACCAACTAGCACCTTTAAAAATACCTTTCAATTTTTTGTGAGGGACCCTTAGTGCTAGAACCCTGAAACTTTCCTTGGAAGGATCTTAGTTACCGAAACCCTCTGCTACGAAACCATTTATTCATACCCCACTCTAAAGGGGTTAAACATGATGGTAAATGTATCTACCGACTACCGTACTGTTAGGGCTAGAACCCTTGAGTTAGAAGCCTAGAAAATTCTCTTCTTCTCTGCATGTCCATTAAAGTAATTAAGGCGCATGGGTGGTGAAAGTATATCGTTCAAAAAATCGGGTATCAGTTCTAAACTTTGGGATAGCAATCTGTATAGCCCATTTATAAAACCCACATGATGCCATGTATATATTTTCGCAAACATTCGAAAATATGAAGCAACATCCTACCATAAATATGCATGATGTCCTGATGCACATAAACTGCTAATGTAAACATTGCATTACATACCAACATTTGAATTATTCTGTTATACTAAAAAACAAGCTCATTTGGAGTATTAAGCAACATTACCAACAAGCAAACTGTTTCATTAAGGCTATCCCGGCCAATTATAGTTCCATCATGGACATCCAGCTTGGAAACACCAGATGGTCCATGGTTTCGATGGTTTACTTTGGGTCTAGTGACCTTAATTAGAAATTTAGATTCTAATTGAGTGATCTGCGCAACAACTGACCATATCTCGCATATCATTAAGAAAAGTGGTACAAATATCCATTGGATTTATCGCGGTGCATTCAGTTGCTTCAAAGCTTATCGAATCTTCCCTCTCCATCCTGATCCAAGATGGCCGCCACCCAGTTATTTGCTTGCCTTCTCATCGCCCTGACAATGTTTTCCAACACCTATGCCACTGGTAAAGTACGGTATTTTTTGTGTTTATTACAATGCACAGGTCCGGGGTACAGTGGAACAAGGGCCATAAGTCATCACAACAAATATTTTAGAATTTTTAACCATTGGCAAATGATGGTTCTAATAGTTCTACAGCATGATACAACATTTCATGTGTCTAGGATTTTTACAACTAAAGTTAAGTTTAAAAGCATGTTTTAGCTATCAATCGAAAAAATTATGTATGTCAGTTTTTTGTGTAAGGACGTCTTAATTTAAGTCGATTTTTCTAATTGATGCGTATTAATGACTATTGATACTGCAAGAATAATGGCTCAAGTTATTTTCTTAATAAGTGCTTAGCATATTTAATGACAACATGACTTTCTTTATCACATCACCAGAAGCACTATGGGACACCATTCCATGGTGCCCTGGCACTGGTTATATTGCTAAATCACAAAAAACACCATTAATGTATGAAAAACTAACTGTAAGGAAAACTGATACTGGATAGACAAGTGAAGAAACCATGAAACAACCCATCAATTAATGAGGAGACAATAGCATATTTTGTAATTATGGTGATGATGCTTTCAAAACGAACATTAAATACGAAAATAAGCTATGAATAACAGATATTAAGTAATTGACATCATTTTGTGAAGGTTTCTTGTAAAAAAATCATTAATTTATGAAATTTATGAAATGTAAGAGATTACCACTGCTGTTTATGAAGCTGTTGTCTTAAAGCTTCCACTACCTATGCTTATAAAAGTAATTTAAAGAACCTTGCGGAAGATTCATTTTTGACTTGCATCTCAATCTACCAAAACTTTAGTAAATTTTTGAATTTTCATTATAATTAAGTTCGACGTGTGTTGTAACAACTAGTCGAACAACTTAGTCGATTTGTAATAGCTATAATATTATTCCTCTGCATCACCATTCTTGTCCCGCTATGCCCCGATGTCTGTCCCACTGCACCCCACAAGTGCCACAACAGGCACAGTGGTACAGGTAAACAAGATGTGGAAAAATATTTTTAGCATTTTGTGTGCACAACTACGAGTATTGAAATAAACTGTAAATGCTTTGTAGAAGGTTAAAGTATTACCCATAGAAGTTTCAAGAACATTGGTTTCCATAATAACGATGGAAAACGATGCTTTTAATCGATTTCGTTAATGCTGATTTAGTCCAAAGCTGATATATCCATAGATCTTTCTGTGGAATTAATTGCGTCTTTGTAATTTTCAGATGGTTTGCCAAGCGTTAACGTGTGTTTCCTAGAAAAAGTTGTAGGAAATTGTAAAGCATACATTCCAAGTTGGTATTACTGTCCATTGCAAAAGGACTGTCGACCATTCGTTTATGGAGGTTGTGGCGGCAACGGAAACAGATTCTCGACTTATTGCACTTGCATGAAGACATGTGGGACTACTCAAGATTAATCGCTCACAGAGTTGTCAATAAACGTAAACTGACATGTAAAATGTTAAACGTGTGCCGCACTGAATTCTTATTCCGAAGAGTGTTTAACATTTTTCAAACAACTACTCAACAAATGTTGAAGGAAGAGTTCAACTTAAAAAACCGTGCTATAATAGATGGAACTGCCAAAGTTTTTAAATGGATAACAAGCATTCGGTATATTGAAGGTAGATTCTCAAAAAAGGGCGCTAGGACCCCCTATGAACCCTAGAAATGTTACAGGGGGCGCTGCAGGTATGAAAAGGGCAGTAGGGGGCGTTGGAAGTGGGGCTTTAATACTACATGTATCATACTGTGCTTAAAATCCAACATTTATGCCTTATTATTTTTCAAAAAGTGTGCCTAAATTGTTCTAAAAACGCATAAAACGCATATAGTATGTATTATTCAGCATAGTTTTTAGAGAAATGTGGCCAAAAACTTTCGTTTATGATGTTCTCGGAGAATACGTGTATCATAAAACATTTGTGGAGTATTGTGGTCTAAAATCCACCTCATCTGGTTCAGGTTTCCAAACCCACCGATGGAAATCTAACGGAGTGTATGTTTTGCCAACACTTGAATGAAAATGGAAATTTATAACAAATTCATCCAATTTGTGATGCCATTGATGTCAGACAACATTCTGCCAGCATGCCCTTCATATGATCATATTTGTGCACACAGACTCATATGCATTTGATATCATTCAAATGGTAATGCTTTCGTAATCAGGCAACAAAAGTACTGTACGTTACCGTACATGAGGCTTTGACGAAACGACTACACCAGGTGGTTCAAGCATCATTTCATATTCAAAATTGGATGACTGAGATGAAAAGTAAACATATTGTAACTGTTACAATACTGCCAGCTGCCATACCATTAAGTAAACAATTAGATACACTATATATTAGACTCGCCATTATCGTCAAGGCTTTCCAGAGCAATTAAAATCGACATTCATTAGATTGACGTTATTGCATGAAGATGTTTGCTGGTTCCAAGCTGTTAGCCTTTGTCTTATTGGTGACAATTGTCTGCATCGACGGATGCGAGAACGGTAAGTATTAGTTTCCAAATACTCATTCATATCTTGAAAGCTCTATTTAGACAGCCAATTTTCTAACGTATAAGTCACAAAACTAAAGCATTCACGGATTGTCCGAAACATTTACGTGCTAGAACGATGCATGAAACATTTGGTTAAAGCTATACGTGAAATTTTCATAAAAATGTTAATTGTAGAATACTGAATTTAGAGCCCTCATTCGATAAAAAGTATATTATACAGATGAAACGTCACAATTTTTTCTTTTTGTAACTCCGTAGAAGATCTGCCAGAAAGATGCTCGCTACCCCAAGATAAAGGGCCCTGCAAGGCTTTAATCGAGAAATGGTTTTACTGTAAGGAAAGTCATGACTGTCTAGCGTTCAACTATGGCGGATGCCAAGGAAACGAAAACAGATTTGACACTCGTGAAGATTGTTTGAAAATCTGTAACCCGAAATCGTCCAAGAGTACAGAATCGGATGAATAAAAGGGTTAATAAACGTTTTCGCAATGATATTTCTGGTCAATTGTTTTTTTTTTCAACGTCCAAGTTTACACCGCCAATGCCTATAGACTTGTTCAAAGCAATCAGACATTTTAATGAGCCATTCTCAAATTTGCTCACAGCCTTGGTTAAATTTAATCGCCTTTTTACACAGCCATATACCTCTATGAGAATGCTGCTTTCTGTATTTAAACTATGAACCCACTGCAGTGACGGTTCCAAAAAATTTTAAAGGAGGGAAATTTTGATAACAGTATATAAAAAACGTTCGAAATAAGGGGAACACAATTTTATAAAATCTACTTCATCAAAAATGGATTTTATTCCACACTTTTATGATACACTGTTTAGTCTTATTATTAATCAAGGGAGTGCCGTTGGTGAAAATTTATAAAAACGTTACATGAACCTTTGATTTTTTCTTCGTTTTGGAAAACTGGATTACCAATAATGCTTTGTAGTAAACTTTTCTTAAGAATTTGAAAGAAATAATGGTGGCAAATTTTATTTGAAAACTATACAGTATGCGAAACGGTGGATTGTAGTGTACATTTTAAATATATGGCAATGATTAATAATATTTCAAGATTATTACCGGTAGTTATAAAACGCCATAGTCGGAAACTTGTTGAGAACGAGGTCCGTGATTATTTTCCTCAAAATATATTCAGAAATGCCAGATGTTAATGAACACACATGTACCCATACTAATGTGTTTTAGTGCTAGAAAGGTGCTTATAGTAGTACATGTATATTTTATGGGTATGCCATTAAAACATGTGAAATGTCAACGAAATATCAATTTGGGACCATGTATTGACGAAAGTTACTCAAAACGTTAATGCTGAGAGAAATGACCAATCAATCTAGCACTTATGGTCCATTCCAAAAGTAAATTTCTATATAGTAAATTGCATTTCCTCCAAAATGCTGGGATTCTTATCACACAGTGCAGAAGAGGATAAAAAAGCAATTTAGTCAACATGAGGGGTTATGGGAGTCAGATGCTTTTTCTGACCCAATGCTAGAAAACGTAGTACCAATTGTCTGACCACTAGACTAGGCTCCAACATAACTGGGATTCTCTCCAAAAACTTTTGTCCAAGATGCAAGGTTTTTTTTCTCGGCGATAGTGCAATGGTTTACGGGGTGTCCCACTTAAAGGGGTTGCCCCAATGTTAATCATATGGGTTGGCCTTGATATACTGATCAAGCCTTGAACCCATTCAATTTTACTTTTATTGAACATCTGACTATCACTCTATAGCCCCCTAGATTACACAGGCCCAACCTTATGAGCATTTCTCTATGGAGACAGCTGTCAAATGAAAAACCACGAAAGAGGGCGTTTAATGACTGTTAATTAAGTGTCATCCTGCGGCTAATCGTATGTATAGTCTTGCATACATTATTGCCAATAGAGCCCATGTATGATCATTGGTTCATTTCATGGATTTTGCTAGTGAGGTTGAACTTGTAAAACTAGCTGATTAAGCACCTCATCCTGATGTCATCGCCTATTCCAATCATGCATTTGTTGAAATTTTGAATTTGAGGCACTTCCAAACTGCCACTCCAAAATAATTCGCTGGCTCGCATTGAATCAAGGATGAAAATTAACAGTCAATCAGCGCCATCACGCGACCTTTTGTAACACAGAGACATACTCATAAGGTTGGGCCAGTGTAATCTAGGGCGCTATGGTCACACTAACAGTCTGTCCAGCCATAAGGGATATTTACGGTAGCGCTCAAAAGTAACTGGCCAAGATGACAATTTGTTCTAACTCAGAAACTATGCATGCCTGAAAGTAAAAATTGTAAGGTAATAGCAAATCCTGTACAAAAGGTCAACAGTAAAGTTAATAAGATTATCCACAAAACAATTTTTTAACTTGCTGAGTTGGAGCAAATTTTCATCTTGGCCAGTTACTTTAGAGCGCTACTGTACCTTCGTGCAAGTTGGCCTACTTCTTCTTCTTCACTGTCAAACTTGAATGTTATGGGTGTCCCACTACGAGGGGTTGCTCATAATGCCAATTCTATGGCACATGTCTGGTGGACAGGGGCGTAGCAATGGTGGTGAGGGCCCTGAGAGATTTTGTAATGGTTCTTTGGTAATGTTTAGTTAGCACCAGGGCCCCTTCATCTATGGTCTGAGAAAACCTCTCACTTATTAGGTTCCACATTGCTACGCTACCGCCGGTGCAGAGAAAAACTGTACAACTTGAATTAATGCGGTGTCCGACTTTTAGAGGTGTCCAACTAGAAGGGTTTCACTGTATTTGGGGAACTTACTGGATATTACAACTGTATATTACTGAGCTTACAACGTCATGTCATTAGCTTACAGGTGTCACAGGTGGCTCATAGTCAACCATCTTGTTTACTTATGGCTTAGTCACTAGAAATCCCCAGACAAATATCAAAACAAATTCAGATGTTCTGAGTTCATACGTACATGTACACACAAGAGCTAGTCCACGGCTGAATCAAGTTTGTCGAAAGATGGATGCGAGTTGCAAATTTTGGGGGTGTCTTATGGTGGCGCTAGCAGTTTTTTCCATCACCAGTACAGCAACCGAGAGCGGTAAAATTAATGTTTATCAAGAAATTTAAAATCGTTCACAAAGTTTGGCTAAGGTTTCTGTTGATTTGATTAGGTAAACCAGCTAGGTGTTTTCTTCCTCCTGAAACGGGAAACTGCCTAGCTCTCTTTCCCCGTTGGTACTACTGCCAGAAACATCAAGACTGTCGAAAATTCACCTATGGCGGATGTGGTGGAAATGACAACAGATTTGAGAGCTATGAAGAATGCATGAAAATTTGCAGCCCGAATTAGTTAACAAGTAGGTCGTTCTGATCTTCCATACCCTTCCCACGACAAGCAAACTATCGAAAAACTAACACTATATCATTAATGTTAATGCCATTGTTATCGCCTGCACAATGTAAACTAAATGTATTCCAATAAAATTCCTTGAACATAATGTGGCTTGTTTGCACTTCATAATTTCGCTGCTTCCAAAAGCAACAGTGATATTTGCACAATTTAATACATGTAATGTAGTTGCTGAACAAAGCAACCACATCCAACGAGTTGTAAAATTAAGCTTATAGTACCTAATTTAAAATTCTGTTATAAAATGAGCATAATCGTTAAATCCACCTATACATCTGTGAATATAGAATTAAATATACCGGCAACAATTTGCACAAAATGGAAAAGTGCAGTTAACAACATCCACATGTACGGCATTAGGTGGTGTTTTTAAATAATTCATCAAAGTATTTTAAAATAAAATAAAGCCATTTAAATTTGCTCGTTAATACCAAAGTTTTATAAACATAGGCCTACATCTTTTTTACATCTAGAATCGACTTCTTGCAGTTTAATCAAACGAGGACAATCCTGACAGGATATTAATCACCTGCACTGGTAGTGGAATAGCGGATTACTGAAATTATAATCCCATAGAAGAAATACATGAGGAAACTAATCATTACGACAATTTGCCGAATGGCTAAACTACATGTAGAAAGCCAAAGGATGCTAGCATACATTTCTGATAAATTAAGTGTCAAAATGCTTTTAATTGCAATATCAAATTCTCGATTTCGTAATAGACACGAAGGCGATGTTCAAAGATACTGGCAATAAATCTGGACAAAACCCATACATCTTGAACTTTGCGCCCACGAAACTATAGCAACCGAAAGCTGAACATTGAAACTTTCATTATTATTTTCAGTTTTAGTCTTATTTTTTTATCCGTGTTTTTCGTATAATACATTTTTTAAATGGCCACTGTTGATGGTAACTATTTCGACGATACTCCTATTTTAAAAACAAACAATACCTGCAATATCCCATTTAAAAGTGGTATTTAACAAATTTAAAATTATCAAGTAAGGCTTTAATACTACTACTGTGCTTAAAATCCATCATTTATGCCTGTATTTTTTTTTCAAAAATTGTGATTAAGGTGTTTTCAAAGAACGCATAAAACGCATATGTGTTATTCAACATAGTTTTCAGAGAAATGTGGCTTAAAAACCACCACTTCTGATTTAGGTTCCCAAAAACTCGTTTAAAATGTTTTCTGAGAATACATGTATTATCAAATATTTGTGGAGTATTTTGGTCTAAAATCCATTACATCTGGTTCAGGTTTCCAAAAATTTCGGCTATACAAATGGCTTCATAAAAACTTAGCCAAAATTCATCCCTTTGTAGTTCACATTGGCAAAATTGTTCAATGCACAAAATGAATAATTTCTGGCAGCGATTTTCCTACGAAAAGCGAGCTAAGGGTCAACGTTTGAGTACGTGTGCAAAATTTCGGTACTATTGTCGATTCTAAGAAATTATTTAACAAAATGGTCCCAAAATATTCCCATGGGGACGTTGATGAAATACACGTTGATGAAAGGGAGCGCTATAGTCAGGAAAAAGGTTTGCGAACCTGGGTATTAAAGGTTAAAGTTGTTTTCAACTTCATGCCAGCATGCCCTTGATACGGTCATGGAAATCTAACGGCGTAACTATACTTTGCAAACACCAGCTCTGACGCAACGACTACACCAGATGGTTGAGGCATCATTTCACATTTAAAATGGGATGACTAAGATGAAAACTAAACATATTGTAGCTGTTACAATACTACCAGACGTCATACCATTAAGTAAACAATTAGATACACTGTATATTATACTCGCCGCTGTCGTCAAGGCTTTCCAGAGCAATTCCAATCGACATATTTCATATTTCATTGACATATTTCAGCAACCAATTTTGCATAGCCTGTCACAAAACTAAAGCATGCATGCATGGATGGTCCAAAACATTTACGTTTGATCAAAGTATATTATACAGATGGAACGTCACTATAATTTTTTTTCTTTTTGTAATTCCTTAGAAGATCTGCCAGTAAGATGCGTGCTACCCAAAGATAAAGGGCCCTGCAAGGCTTTAATGCGGAAATGGTTTTACTATAAAAAAAAGTCATGACTGCCTAGAGTTCGACTTTGGCGGATGCCCAGAAAACGAAAACAGATTTGACACTCGTGAAGAATGTTTGAAAATCTGTAACCCGAAATCGTCCAAGAGTATAGAATCGGATGAATAATAGGGTCAATAAACGTTTTCGCAATGATATTTCTAGTAAATTGTGTTTTCTTAACGTCCAAGTTTACACTGCTAATGCCTAGACTTGTTCAAAGCAATAAGACATTTTAATGAACCATTTAATCGCCTTTTTACACAGCCATGTACCATTATGTGAATGTTGCTTTCTGTATTTAAACTATGAACCCACTGCAGTGTCGGATCCAAAAAATGTTTAGGAGGGAAATTTTGATGACTGCATATAAAAAACGTTCGAAAAAGGGGAATACAATTTTATAAAATCTACTTCATCAAAGATTTATTTCATTCCTCATTTTTGTAAACTACTGTTTAGTCTTATTATTAATCAAGGATTGCCGTAGATGAAAATGTATAAAAAATACAGATTGTGATGACTTTCAAGCGTGGTTTCATTCAATCTTAACAATTTCTTGCTCATGTTTACTTATATATATATTTTCAGGAAGAAATGGGTGACTAATAATGCTTTGTAGTAAACTTTTCTTAAAAATTTGTAAGAAATAATAATCATGGCAAAGTTTATTTGAAAACTATATACGAAACGGTTGGTTGTAAGGTACATTTTAAAAATATGGCAATGATTTAGAATATTTCAGATTATTACGCGTAGTTATAAAACGCCATAGTCAAATCTTGATGAGACCGTGGTCCGTGGTCTTTTTTCCTAAAAATATTTTTAGAAATGCTACAAACGGAGGAAAAACTTAAGACGGAAAAAATAGGATTCCCAATAACGTACTGTTTAAAACCATACTGTCAAAAATGCTGTATGTTAATGAACATAAATGTGCATTAATGGGTTTTAGCGCTAGAGAGGTACATGTATATTAGGGACCATGCATTGACGAATATTAGTCAAAACTCAAATGCTGAGAAAATTGATCAATCAACTACAATCAGATCTCTTTATGTCGGACACATAAGTTCCACTCTAAAAGAGTCCGAGTTTGATAGTTTGCTAAGTTTTTCAAAAAAATTTGAAGCTGCTAACAATATAAAAGCTAATATAGTAAACTGCATTTCCTCCAAAATGCTGGGATTCTTATCAGTCAATTAGATTCTTATTAGTCTTATTAGATTCTTATTTAGTCAACATGAGGGGTTATGGGAGTCAGATGCTTTTTCTGACCCAATGCTAGAAAGCGTAGTACCAATTGTCTGACCACTGGGCTAGGCTCCAATATAACTGGGACTCTCCAAATGGACGTGGGAAAGGCAAAATGAGCCATTTCCATCTGTGGCAAAAACTTTTGTCCAACATGCAAGGTTTTTTTTCTCGGCGATAGTGCAACGATTTACGGGGTGTCCCACTTAAAGGGGTTGCCCCAATGTTAATAATATGGGTTGGCCTTGATATACTGATCAAATGTCCCGAATTGAGCCTTGAACCCATTCAATTTTACTTTTATTGAACATCTGACTATCACCTCATTGCCTCCTAGATTACACAGGCCCAACCTTATGAGCATTTTTCTATGGAGGCAGCTGACAATTGAAAAACCGCAATAGAGGGCGTGTAATGACTGTTAACTAAGTGTCATCCTGCAGCTAATCGTAGGTATCGTCTTGCATACACTATTGCCAAGAGAGCACATGTATGATCATTGGTTTCATTTCATGGATTTTGCTGGTGAGGGCAAACTTGTATTACTGGCTGACTAAGCACATCATCCTGATGTCATCACCTATTCCCATCATGCATTTGTGGAAATTTTGATTTTGGCGCACTTCCAAACTGCTACTCCAAAATGATTCGCTGGCTCACATTGAATCATTGGGGAAAGTTAACAGTCAAGGAGCGCCATCACGCGACATTTTTGTAACACAGAGGCATACTCATAAAGTTAGGGCTGTGTAATCTAGGGGGTTATGATCACACTTAGCAGTCTGTCCAGCCATAAGGGATTTTTATTGTAGCGCTCAAAAGTAACTGGCCAAGATGACAATTTGTTTTAACTCAGAAATTAAGCATGCCTTAAAGTTAAAATTGTTTTGTGGACAGCCTAATTAACTTTACTGTTGACCTTTGGAACAGGATTTACCATTACCTTAACCAGTAATATTTAATAAAAGGGATTGTACATCTATGCAAAGTAAAATCAAAAGTAACTGCATGACCAAAACATAACGAGTACATTTTTTCTTAGGTGCATTTATCAGAAAAATAAACACAATTTTGACCATTTCGCAAAAGGGCTACTTCATCCAACATGGCTAGCTGCAAATACATTTCATATTTATTGGCAAGAGTTGTTGTCAATGGCTTGTAAACAGGGTGACCTACAGGTGTGTTGCTGACCAATTTTGTCTCAAACAAACAGTAGTGACAGTCATTTTAAGGTGTTTTGGATGAAGGTGAGATGTGTCATCCCAAAATGCTAACAGCCTAAGTGTACCACTGATGATAAGAACATTTGCTCAGAACTTTGCCCAAGCAAAACTCAATTGTGACGTTAGCCTCGAAAACAAGCTTCATCTCAAGCTGAGTTGATCAATTTCTCGACACAAACATTTTATTTTTATGGTTTAAACTTGAACTTTAGTTTTCTTAGCTATATAATTTCTAGATCAGTCGTTTACCTACTTGTATCTTACTGCCAGAATATTGCTACAGAATGGAAATAACATACCAGATGATGCAAAAGTATCACCAATTAACAACTTCAT
>JAQGAF010005399.1:0-12138 GCA_034687865.1 Kryphioiulus occultus | reverse complement strand
CCTGACAAATGACAAATATAAGCACAATTATATTGGCATTGGTACCAATATTTGCAATATGTTGTCCAGTATTACCATCTTTATTTCAAATATCATCGATATTGGAACCCACACAACCAATAATATTGGTTTTACTGGGGGATAGCCTATGCTTTTTCAGCCTGTATTTTTCCTCCATTTACCATTCGAAAAACCTGGAACTCATTTTTATTCATTAACTTGGTTTTAAGCAATGGTTTGAATGACCTTTGGTATATTATAAAACAATTTCAATGCAAGCACGTACCATTCCCAACCTGCTAATGGCATATTTCACTGCCTTCCATCAGTTTTCAAGTACGTAACAGCAAGATCTTATGAAACTTTCTTTTCCAGAAATGAAGTTTGGCGTTATCACTCAGATTTTGGAACTTCAGACTGGGGCCGTATGCGATTGCTCGTGTTTCGGGGATTTAAGTGGGGATTTGCAGCCTTCGTTGCAACTGTAATATATCACAAGTTCTTCAGAGCACCCGAAGGACGTCACCATGTTCCTGCCTATCCAGGCCTGGAAAATGCACACCACCACCACTAGACGTCAGAGAAATGTGTGTACATGTAGAAACAATAAACCTTTGAAACGAATGCCTTAGATTAGTAAGGAATGTTAATTGGCACTCACCTTCATGTTACGAATAACGAACTGATTCTCGTATAATGTATGCCATCGAATTATTACTGTAGTAATAAAGATTGCAGCGCTGGTACAGTACGTCTCGTTCCATTTCTATTCGTTAAAAATGCTATAGGAAAAATTGCAAAATGAAATTATTCCGGATTAATTGAATATTGCAATATTAAATATTATACTGGAATTGAAACAGAAATCACCTTTGAAAACATCAAAAAGTCATTTTTACTAATATATCACATCAGTGAAAAAGTAATTGTGGCAATATTCAAACATTTCCTACACGCATGTGGAACAGTACGATTTGGCAAAAGTTATATACTGAAAAGTGACAATACACACTTTTTACGATTGACATGTTTGAAACTTCGAACTATTCATATGAAAATCCAATATTTTTCCATGGTACATCTGAGCATGAGGAAACAAATGGCTGTTGCAAGTAAAATGAACTTTTCATGTTACATTGAGGCTTTTCTGTGGACTTTTTGACTTGATTCCATCATTAAACAGTCCAAGTTACACGAGATTGAAATTATTTGACATTCCCATATTATGTTTTACCTGGAAGTATTCAAGAAAAAGTTGATTTTCCTAATACAAGTTTTGGATTTACGTATGGCAAATATTTTGAAACATTGTATGGGGAAGAAGCATACAAAATGTGGAAAATGCCACATGACAGAAAACACATGTACGTGTTGTATGTTTCAAAGAAAAGCATTAGAGAAGTTTGATCAGTAATCGACTTTAAATTTTAAAGGTGCAAAAGACAAAGATCAATAAATTAGAGTGCATCCAGTGTATTGTCAACCTTCATAAAACGAATTCATTAAGAACTTGCAACACATTTCAAGTAAAATGAACATTCAAGATACTTTGCAATTTTTGAGGTGCAAAAATGAAAATCTTGGAAACCGTATGGTTAACTTAATTGAACAATTCGGCAAACTTGAGCACACTCACGGGACCATTACAGAAATACATTTAATTTAGCTGCCTAAGATCAACTCTAACGTTGCTTTACTATTTTTCTTTGCGATGTACGCTAACCAACTGATGAGCACGCCTTGCTGCCAAGTTCATTGTAAGTGAATCAACATTGTTCGAGTTGTTTTGAAGTGACCTTACAGAAATGTGGAAAATAAAAGTCCTGGCAAGGAGAGTGGAGATTTCAATGACCTCCTGCACTCCTTCAAACATCATGACAAATTCTACCAACAACACCATTTGTTATCAAAATCCAACTGCCTGGCCAGTCTAATTTGTGGTCGGTCCATATTCACAAATTTTCAGGTTCTATTACAAGAACTCCAAGGCGACTATGGATAGTTTCCACAAAGACAGCAGGGGTGATGCGTTACAGCATTTTGGCGAGTAATAATAATGAAAAACTTCTTGAGATAAACCCTTCATGTAAACGAGGCTTTGGTTTGTTTCAAATGGGAAATCAAAGGATTTGCCATTAAATTACAAGAAATAGGCAACATTTTGAAATCAATAAAAACTTGAATAACAAGTTCTCTATTCAAGATAGCCATGTCAGATATCTAAGATAATGCTCGTTCCAGGTATCACCTCAAATAATTTCATTATTATTCCCACATTCAGATCAATGGGACCTAGTCCAACATCCCAAACGAGAACAATGCTTGTGCCTTGAGACAGTCGCAACTTTGGGTTTGAAACTTGGCAAACAAAGCTCCTTTACATTATCGCATGTAATTTTATACATATAATAATTATCAGCAAGTTTTCAAATTACAAAAAAATTGAAAAATGCCTATCTTTTTATAAAAAGTTAATTAAACCAATTCTAAAGATACTTATCACAATCAGCAACATTTACAAGTGTAAAAACCACATATAAGTTTACAAATTTTTTTGGATACCTGAAAAAGCCTGAAGATATCGCGAGACAAAAATACTGACAGGACGCAAATAAAAGTCACTTAAACGACCGATCCAGGCTTACAAAGCTCAACGATATCTTTTGTATTTTAACAACTGCAACACACACGCTTCAAATTGGTATTACAATATTTTATATAAAAAGCCAACGACAGTCAAACGACCGCAGTATTAGATTTTGCAAAATGGCATTTCAAAAAATTTCTACAGATTTTATGGGCCAACCTACCACCCGAGGCAATACCAAACAACTCACAGGTAGCAAGCTAACCTTTCTGATACCACATGAGATTTTTCAATTTTCATAAAGATGACTACCAGCATGCGTGCCGAGGAAAACAGTTTGCCAAGGCCGCTCAAAAATACATTCGAAATCAAAAAAGATTACTTGAGACTAGATTCGTCTTACCAGTGCTTTCACATGATTGCCCTTGTCACACAGTGTATAATATTGTGTAAACACTGATGCCGAAACATCAATGTTAATAAACTCTTCTTTGGAGAATGCTGATGATCTTTTTAACTATGGCCAGTGTCAGTGTGCAACAAAAATACACTAATCGAATTCGACCAGTGGCCATTTCAACCATGATGACTGCTATCAGTCATGTCATAATTTCTTCACAGAATCATATAAAAAACGGATTGTGAATTTATACCCAAATAAGCTCGCAATAGACAACACTCGGGGTGTAAATTAATAAGCTGGGAAATCGCCTGATGTTGTAATTTCAGAGAAACCACTCTCATACAGGGTGTCTACTGAACCGTAATTTCATTTTTCCAGTATATTTTCAGTATTTTCCAGTACATATATATTCATTTTTTCCAGTACATAAAACGACATTTTTTGCATAGGTATGGCTGGCATACAATATTTTCACACTTTTTGACATCCAAGTGTGTAATATTTTTCATTTTTTCCCCACATTTTTTATATGCAAATATCTGATTTTTACCACAATTTTCGTGTAATATTCTGAAAAAAATTGACATTTTCATGAGCTAAACAGTCGTTCTCAAACTTTGGAAATCGACCGACGTATATTTTAGAATTGAGAACGACGTAAGCAAATTTAAAAAAAAATACAGCATAAATGATGGATTTCAGCTTGCTTTTCTAAAAAAAAATTGCATGGGTGTAAATATTAACATTTAAGAGAACGCCAGAGGCGACATTTTTAAAATAAATTTTTGTCCTAATGCATTTTTAAGATATTTTTAGAACTATTAATCTTCAAGAGACTACTGTTGTCACTATTTTGATTTAAAAAACGTGACCAGAAATAGCAGATTTAATATTAATATAGGCGCGCCTGAAATGATTAGTTTTAGCCAGTATATGATATGTAGGATTTTTTCCAAGAAAATAAAGGAACATTTGACAATCTACATGTATTTCCCCCAAATTTAAAAATCAGAAAATCTAACGAAAAAAAACCTGTTGTAAGTGTAATTTGTAGGATATTCTCACAAAAATAAATTGAAAATTAAAACTTTTCAGAATCAAGAAAAATTTCCAGTATTTTCCAGTCCAGTAGACACTCTGCCATAGAAAAACTCATTCAAAAATTATTCTTGGCAGAATAAAAATTAGGTGTGACTAATAAAAGTTTTATGAAAACACCTGCAAAACCATGTTTCAAGGCAATTTCTCAGTACTTGCGGATTTACTTATTCCTCATTCAATTCAACTCAGAACCCTGCAGTCAGGTTACGAAAGAATCTCTAAGGAAAATAAAACTTCCAAAAGCAGCTCCAGACAACGGGAATATGATCCCTAACTGTAACCTCATCTGTCTTCAGAGATCATGAGCCGATCAAAACATTTTATGAATCTAATTTGAAAGGCTCAAATTAAAAACCAGCATGTCTTAGTATTTTCAGTAATGCATAGCACCTTACAATTTTCGTTAAGGATGCATCTAGGGGGACAACGCAAGACAGTTTCCAAGAAACCTGCCTTGGACTAGTCTTAGTGAATCTGTGCCAAATCCTTCTTCGGTCGAATGGCATGCGTGACAACGACTACGACGGGAGTATGCGCTAAGTGGCACTAGCTTGATCGTCTATCAAACGGTTAAACAAAGGGGCTACTATTAACAACACTGTGTTTTTGGTTCGCAACTTCGTCACATGTATCTAAAATAGTAATCCTGTGAATTAGATGTTACAAAATATTCATCATTTGAGGTTTAAAACGTGTTGGCACCAGAGTTAGAACAGTTGCCAGTCGAGCCACTTCCTCTGATGGCTTTTCTCCCGGTCTTGGCTGCTGTGCCTCTGCTTCTTGCTTTCTGACTTGGTTAGCCTCCTAATAGCACTTGACGACTTTTTGGACAGCGTGTCCAAGGACATGGACATGTCCCAAGACATGCTTCCGATGCGTTCCAATTTCTTGGGCTCGTCGAAGCACAGGCTGCCGTCGGTGGGTGACTTTTTCAGCCGGCCGAAGAGTTCGTCTCCATTTCGGACTCCACTTTCCAACGAAGGTCTGTGATGTGCCGAAGACGTACTCGCACCTTGAATTTCCCACAATACCTGAGATGAAGATGCTTCGGAGCCTTCCGAATGCATCATGCAGGAGCACCGAGGGCTTCTCCGGCGCACTTCGTCGTCCGAGGCTCCCGCCATCCCGCTGAGATTTTCCGCACTTTTCGCGACGTTTTTGTAAAACTTGATCAGCTCTTTTTCCGCTTTGGATTCCTCGCTGTTCTGGTCGTTGTTAATGTTCCGCAGATAGCCTTCCTTGTCGCCAAGGCTTTTCAAGAAATACTCAACTGCCAAATCGGCATTCGTCCTTGGGGACGGAGGACTGGCACCCTCCGGCTCATTGCTCACCGCCCCTTCGGCGGCAGCACCCTCGCTACTGTCAATGGAATTATTCCACGCGAGGTCGCCGTGCGAACTGCTTATGGTCAAATCACGGTCATCATCGTTCAAAGAGATCTGGATGTTGGGATACAGCTCGGAGTCCACTTGTTCATCAGAGGATGTCACTGGAAAGAAAGTATCAGAGATTACCGTCTGTCGCAAGTATAGAAAAGACGTTAGCGCATAGTAATTCTATGCGGGGAATCACCAGATAGCATATTAGTAAGATAACCTTGTGAACAATTTTCCAAGAATGAACAAGGACATAGTGTCGATTCGATTCAATCCCACTCACTACCCTACTATGTGGTAGAGGGGTGTACTTAGTCAACCCAAATTAATCGGACAACCCCATTAAGGGGTCACCATCGTCATTGTTAAATTACATTTCTGAAGCATCATTTGGTATGAAAGAAATAAGAGCAATAATATGGATCCGAATGGCTTCGGATTTCCATAAGTTGATTGGAATTAGAATTTCCCGACAAAGAATTTTTTGAAAAAGACCAATGCATGGGTCTGCAGATAATACTAAAAAGACAATTGCAAAATGTCAAATTTTCAATTTAATAAGTGAGCAACGTGAGATCATGAGTTCAGTGCTTATGTGACGTAAAGTGGAAGCATCATAATTAAATCTGCATTTCCCGAAAAAGGTATTTCAGGTGTGGTGATATTTAAAGAGAGTGAATAGGATTCAGAAATTGTAAGCAGACAGCCAAAAAAATAAAACTAAATAAAATTGCAAAATGTCGTTCTCGATTCGTCTTTGTCACAATTTCAGTAGATTTCTGAATGGCATGTTTATAATGGTAACTATACCGATAATGCCCAAGATTTATATGTTGTTAATCTATACATAACTTAAAACAAATAAAAATAGCAATACTTTTTGAATGCACACGCTCGATTTCACATTGAGCAGGGTTAAAAAGGAAATGACCAGCAGCCCTATTGGACGTTTCCATCGCTTCCTGTGTAGAAAAAAATACCCATTTCTTAAAAATCAAAGAACATTTTCCCAGAAGCCGAGCACAGTTAAAAATGGCATCTTTTTGCACGAGTTAGTAAGTCGATGTATCTAAAGTTTCAACTAAAATCTACGTTTATTAAAAGTCCCAACCAAAATTTTAAATATAATAAAAAATCTGTCAACATTTTGACACATTCTGAGCTTCATATAGCGATTTCAAAAAACAAGGCAATTTGAAAAGTCCCGTTACGAAGTTCTTTCGACGTTTCACCAAAAATTGGCTTTTGTATCACTGCGATTACTGGGTTGGTATTTGGGGACAGGGTCCTCCGTGAAATGCATGTATTGAACAAGTGAACGAAGACTTGTTCATAAATTTAAATCAGGCATGTTGTTCCATTTGGTAATACTGTTAATTGAGTATTGATCAAAATCGGTCTTTAGATTCATTCTTTTCTGAACATGTACTATGAGAGCAAACACGTATACTGTAGAATTAAATGTATAATAACGTTTTATAACACAAAACTTTCATGGAATTGAATATGTGATATGTCCCTAATTTTCATTCACCAGGTGTTTGTGATTGGTGTGTTGTTCAGGAATGAATTATCTGGTTAGTAACTGGTGAGAACAGTGCATACGATGCTTAAGAAAATTTAAACCAACATGGACACTTCTAAGTTTTCCTGAACAAAAACGAATGTTCAAACATTTTTGTTCGAATAACTAAAATTTTAACACTTCCTGAATTTTATTTTCATACAATGGCAACCACAAAACAAATAATGAGAAATAAATAATGCAAGGTTTTCGTTTTTAGTTATTCAAAATGTATGAATAGTTCTTGCTCGCAGAATAAATTTCAGAAAGGGCCAAGCTTTAATATTTCTAACAGCGTCCAATACAAATGTAGCAATAATATTTCAATTGGCATAAAACTAAAAATAAGCACTTACCTTGGTCCCCTAGGTTTTCAAGTGTGTTAAGAGGCGACTCACTATCATGATCACGATTCCCTGAACTGTCTTCCGCATCTGGATCACTAGACGTGACAGTGGTGGAGTCCGGCAAAATCAAATTTTCCCCTTCCAAATTTTGAAGGTCAGCCAATGGATTGCTAGAAAATAAAATCAATTGGCAAGGGGTCTCTATGTAGTAATGAACATAAAGCAATACACGAATCACAAATGATGTAACAAGAGCAAACAGTGGAGATACCTCGGATCCTCTGACTCAGCTATGTTTGGCTGTTCTGGGACCACAATGCGGTCTCTATCTTCGATCATCTGAAGGCGTGACATTTCCAATGCAATGAGTAGATCCATTTGGAAATCCGAGGTGTAAGACAGCATAGATTCTGAAGCAACAACTCGAACATTATAATACATTTAGAAAAAATCAGAGCAGCTTAGCAGGCTGTTAAGTAGTATGAAGGTAGAATATAGGCAGTACAACAAAAATGAAAAAAAATATAGGAAGAATTATAGGAAAAAGAAAAAAATATAGGAAGAATATTGGAAACAAAAAATATAGGACGAACATAGGATTTTTTTCTGAAAAAAATCAGCAAATTACTGCAGCTTAGAGCATTTCCAGCTTTTTAATTGTAATTGCTCAAGTTGATAAAAATATTTTCCCACTTTCTCACATGCAAATATCAGATTTATGTTCACATTTCTTTATATGCAAATATTTGACTTTGTTTTAAAAGTTTCAGCAAAAATTTCAGAAAAAAATTTAAATTTTCATGAGTGTAATTTTAGAATGACAGATTTTCCCAACCCATCTACAATAGGTCTATTGAGAACTACAAAAAAAGAAAAACTAATGTAAATATTAACATTGAGGAGAACGCCATAAGCGAAATTAAAAAAAAATTCAACCATAATGCATTTTTAAAGACATGCTGTAGGCAATTTTTTAAAAAATAGTGCTGTTTACAAAAACTAGGCCACAAATAATGTATTTCATTTTTCTTTTCAATAAAAAAATAATTTGTGTAAATACTAACATTTAAGAGAATGACATTGGCGAAGTTAAAAAAAAACAGCCATAATGCAATTTTTAGACATTCTTGGAAATATTAATAATCAACAGAATCAACAGATTTTGTAACAAAACCAAAACGACAATAATTCAGGCGTGCCACAGGAGAAGTTTTTAGAAAAACCAGATCTCAGACGATGAATTTTAGCCAGTATCTATTATATTTTTCTTTGCCACAGCAGTTTGCAGTAAAATAAAGGAAATTTATAGAAATTTTTCTAAAAATATAGGACTATATAGGAGTACCTCAAAAATATAGTAAATATAGGAATCACTTGACAACCTGTCTTAGAAACACTTCATGAGGATGCATTTCTCAAAATGTGTCGTACCATACCGTACATTCATTAACATTAAAAAGTCATTGGCTTTTCAAACCATTAGCATGACCTTACCTTCAGATTCACTCATTTTATCAAGTTTACTACATCGCAAGCTACAATAGTCGTGAAGAGTACCCGTCCGTGGATTACGTGCTCGAGGCTTTGTGCAGCCTTTATTAGAACAAATTCCTATATGCAAAAATTTATGAATTAGAATACAACGAAATAGCAAAAAAAAGGCAATAAGGTTAAATTTCACTATTTGCAATGAATGCAATTCAAATCCACAATGGATACATTTTTAAGAACAATAGTCTTACCTAAAATACTAGCTGCCAAGACATTGTTTACTTCGGCCTCTTCATCACTGTCGTAATCTGGCCAGTCATAAATTGCAGCTAAATTAGTGTGACGACCTTGCCCATCTTTAACCCAAGGGTTATCAGGATCGAGATCGTGCAGCGAAGCAGCTATTGCTTGTGAGAGTTGCTCCTGAAGTAAGTAACAAAATAAGAAATTTGGGCACAAATTCTTGGCAATTGTAAACTTTCACAGCTCTCATCTTACATCCTCCACGGGATCCATTCCCATGAGACCAGGAAAGCGCCTCCTGCGAAAACGTCGCATTGTCGGAGGGGTTTCAGGTGGAATGAGGCCCTTTGATACCGCCACTGTGAACTCCTGACGTTTTCGCTTGACCAGCGAAGCAGTTTGAATGATTTTGGCACGAGGTGTTTGCAAGTATGGCCGGCCAACCATTTGAGCGAGTTTTTCAGTGCAATCTTCCAGTTCGTTCTTCAATATTCGATAGAAACGGGCATCAAAACTCAACATCCAAATATCGCCAAATCTACAATCAATCAGAAATCGAAACTCACTTGCATAAATTCAAAAATGGTCCTGTTGTAGCCGTTGTCTTCAAGGTAGTAACCGTACACGTAGGAGCCGCAAAGAACCCTACGTGCTTTCAGCAACTCACTCACTGCGCATTCAATGAATTTGGTTTCGCTTTCCCCACTAGGACCTACGAAAAAATCCCGCACATTACAAATGATAGTAGCGCAAAGTGGAAACTTTCGTAACAACTTACCGGCAGTATCGGGAATTGAAGTGGCCAGCAACATCATTTTGCATTTTGCAGTTTTCAGAAGGGGCTCTTCCAGCTAAATAAAATCTCTTACAATGACCCAGCTGTGGTGTTCTCAAAATCACTGGTAATCGAGCATGAATAATTCACTAGAGCTAACAGCCATAACAATTACCTTGTGGTTATTTTCATGGTTTTTGAACCGCGTATAATAATGCACGAATCTGTTTAGCTCTTGCATCTGCTTGTTCCTCATTTCGGCCTTTAAATGGAAAGTATCATTGATTTTAATTATATCGTGGTTGCAAGATGTTCTGGCTGCATTAAAAGGGAAAATTCGAAAGGGTCACTTACAGCACTAATTAACATGCCATGCCTCTCCTCTGCTCGATGAACAGCGTCAAACCTGTTGCACCTAAAATATCCACCAGTTCCTGAATTGTGCCTTTTCCAAGCTTCTAAGCACACCCAACAAAAATCAAATTTGCACTGGGGACAAACAACACAACGTGAGTAATTATGACGCATTCTAAAGCGTCTACAACTGTTCCAAGTTCTTCACTATCGATTAACTAAATTGCATACTTTGGAACACTTCATATGATTGCAGCCCTCATTTTTCTGTATAGGCGACTTGCAATTAGGGCAAGGCTTCGAATTGGACACCAGCCAAAGGCAGTTGGCTGCATCTTCCGTTTCCACAAATGTACTCCTCACTAATATTTCAGAAAAGTTCAATGCATTGGCCCTATGCTGCTTAATTGCTTGCGTGTGTTTAGCAACTAAAGCGTTAAGGTTAAGGTCCAACCCACATTCCTCAGGTTTCACTTCTTCAATTTTCAAATGCCATTCGGACCATTTAGCACAGCCACATGGAGCATGGGCCTCATCGAGGCATTCCCTAGATTAGGAAAAGTGAAATTTAAAACGTTTTTCTTTGCCAGTTCACTTCAGGAATAATTTAGCCTACTTTCAAATGGTAAATCTACTTTCTTTTCATCGATCGTAAGACACACTGAAATTTTAGTACCACCAGCAAAGAAACAAACACTAAAACACTTGATTGTTCATTTTTGCGATAATGTGGAATTGTGATCATCGCTACAATAATGTACATAAATATTTACTTCGTCAATCTGCAGCTCTATTGCGATGTTCTTTTGCAATCACAATAACTTTTTTTTCATTGTAGCCCTGTAGAGCAATCTTTTTGACACCATTTTGATGGGCAATAGGGATTAAAATAAACGAAATACAGTAACTCAAATTCTTATCATACATAAGAAGATACAACCACAATTTCCTAGCTTTTCCCCCGTAAAAAAACATTTGTGGCATGGCGCAGAAAGCCCGGGAAAATTTAAAGAAAAAAAAACTGCGATTATGATACGCTATACTTCTTAGTCCATTTTCGGAGACGAAAATAGTGAAAAAAGTGCGTCTTACAAGGGATGAAATACGGTAGTAATTTTTTGAGAACAATTTTACAAAAAACATATTTGAAATGTATATTTCGAGTAATTTAATTACCAGCAAAAGAAATGTCCATTTCCACAGTCAACAGCATGAGATGTAGGCAACGGAGGCTGGGAATTCGGAATGTGAATAGGCTCCGGGTGTACAATTTCGTTTTCTGGCAACCTCACAGCTCGCCCGCAACCAGGATAAGGACACCACTTGATATTGGGGTTACTGTCCACAAATGCCTATAGGCAAACGAAATCAAGTGTTAATGAAAATTGCAATCTTTCAACCAGCATTTTAGCACTGAAGATAAAGAACCCAGGTAGGATGACAACAATGCGAGTCACCTTAATGTCAAACTGCAAATACCGCCGAACCATGTTGGGTGCCACCAGCTTTTCAATGATGTCTACAGGCACCAACCTCATACAAGCGAATGCCGGACATAAAATATTATGCGCATCACCATCTTGAATTTTTACGTTTAGATAGCTAATGAAAAAAAAAAACTTAGTTGAAGGTGTGATTCAATTAATGCACATTGCAGATGTTGTAAACATTCCTACCCTTCCCAGCACGTGTGGCAAAATCTGTGGTCACATAACATAGGGACTGGTTTTTCATCAACAGGAATGTTTCCCGTGCATATGTCACACTAAAAAAAACAATAACCAAGCATGATAATTACTACAAGAATGATGTGCAGGCCATAAAGGGGACCCTACACGGTTAGTAATACTGTCAGTCACTTTAGAATCAGTAGAAATGACAGTATGCGTCAATATTT
>JAQGAF010005398.1:0-12138 GCA_034687865.1 Kryphioiulus occultus | reverse complement strand
GCATCGTACAAGAAAAATTCAAGTCCACGCGCAGACTTTCTCTAGAAACTAACATTTCGCAATGTTAACATCTTTTTGCCTCACCCTGTACATGTACTTAAACTTTTTGTAAGGGAGTTCCTCTGCTTACAATGCTAGTTTCCATGGAATGTTCTGCTGGCCCGATAACTGATGGCTTGTGCTCATGCAGTATTATTAATGACCAAATAATGCATCCTAACTGAATCAATTTACAGCCGTATTTATCAACTGGTTTCATTGAAGGACGTCTTCAATGACTTTGTTTTGAAACTTGAGGAAAAGAGATAAAGTATGGCGACAACTTATTCGCTACATTACGAAAGAAGAAAAAAAACCAGGAATGGGTTTTTGAAGCTGAAAACGGCGTGTGGCGTTCTGCTTTCTGAGAAACGTTTCAATGAACTTTTTCGAAGTTTGGCAACAACAGCAGCCACCAAGGAGTTCGTCGAACCTTGCATCCATGGTTTGGCGTGAAAAGCATGGACTCTTACATCAGAGGAAGCGTCCGAGATGCTAGTCAAAGTTACAAGATTGGCCCATAGTTTCAGATATCCAATTGCATCCAATTGAAAAACACCACATAACGATAAGCTTCGAATTTAATTATCCTAAAAATTTAATGTTGACACAACAGTCAACACATTGGAAATTTAATTCTTTATCAAAATGGGAGAAAATCTATCAGCATTTCCAGAAACATTAACCAGGAAAAATAAATTTTATTATAAGTTTCGAGAAAATTTTCCCTGGCAGGTCTGCATGGTATATCAGCTTGGTAACGCCTTAAGTTCAAAGCAAACCTCGTATCAGATATCATCAGGCATCGAAAGATCAGAGTCAGGCTGTGATCAACATTTATGGCGTGATATCGCCCATTGACACTGAACTTGCCAAACTATATGCCAACGGTTGAGGCATATTTACAAAATCAATGAATCAACCAGGGCTAGTCAAGAAGGGTTTCCTGTTCAAGTGCTTCCTGAACTGTCATATGACATCATGATTGAGTAATTTAATGATGTCTGAAAAGCCATTGCAGTGATGTGGCCAGTGTGGAAAAGTGAAAATTTATACCCTTGACAATTTATGTGAAAAATTCATTGGAAATGAATTTATCCAGTATAAAACTGAGGAACCCCCTCCGTTCAGGTCCTTAATTTCATAAAAATGTACTAAAATTTGATTATTTTTAGAAGTTTTTTTAAAAAAAATTGTCTCTGTGTTCTTTTGAAGACTAAGAGTTATAAAAATAATGCATTATTTCTGAAAATCGTTTCCATAAAAATACACTTGAAATCTATTTTTGGTCGAAATTTTTTTACAATTGCGCCTGCGACGTTCTACTAAACATTAATATTTACACCCATAAAAATGTTTTAGAAAAGCAAGTTGAAATCTATTTGTGGTCTAGTTTTTGTAAAAAATTTGCTTATGGCGTTCTCGATATTCTAGATATACAGGTCACAGTCCATAGATTGAGCACTGTTATACACTTAGCTATTGAAAATGCGATATTTTTCCAGAAATACTGAGTGGAAAATGTGAAAAAACGTGAAGCAAAACCACATAATTCGTGTGAAAAATTGCGAAAAATATCAGATTCTTGGATATTAGAAAAATGTGAAAAATTGTAGATCAACTGACCACAAGCCAGCATTGCAATTCCATCATATCGACATGGGGTGCATGTCTGGATAACCTGTCTCATAAACCGAACGTTTTGAGCATTTCAGAAGACATTACTTTTTCTATATTGTCTTATTATCAAAAAATAATGAGAAATGGGAGAGGTGGATTTAAAGAATCTCAGTTGTGGAAAAAAATGTTCCAAGGACTTCAAAACTTCTCAAAATTGGCTCCCTTCATTCTGCTCCATGTACCTAATTGGTTGACCAGCTAGGATCCTAGATTAAGTTCAAGGTGCATTATAAAACAAGTCATGTTACTTACCCCTGAGGTGTCTTCACCACTAATCGAAACTCGTTGAAAATGGGGTACGAAATCAGAGTCGACATCAGTCTTTTCATGCTCTTCGGCCACTTCCTCGAGGCCTTCATCAGAGGGCTCATAGTGGTTTTGCTTCTCCTCTATCTCCTTTACGATCCTGCAACATGGTTACAGAATGTCACCAACACGTTATCATGTCCACAACTAGCCTATTTCCTCAACTATCGTAACCTAACACGCCATTACGACTCATATTTTTTTTTTGCTAGTTGCTACGATAACCCATTTAACGCAAATTAAGCACAAAAGAGCCTACTGTGTATAAACATGCACATTAAGAACTTTAGGAACTTACACAAAACTAAAAGTTTGAGACATGTACTTGGACCTGCCTATGCCTCGCAAGAGGACCTTCTAACTATTTTAAAAATATTGTTAGCATGGAGGGATTTGAAAACGCTTCAAAAACCAGGCAGGGTATAAAAAAATGCATTTCCAGAAACTTCACCCAAGGAACACCCAGGAAATTTGCAAACTGCTTGCAGTAATGAAAATCGCAGTCTTGTGGACACTTTTGTTAATGTGGTCACTCACTCTCACTCTTGTTAATTCATTAGCAAGCACAGGAATCACCCGACAAATGTAACATTGCCAAGTGTAAAGTGTCAGTCTGATTTTGTGAAACTTTTTGCAGTAATAGGCAGCTTTTGGCTCAAAATGTTGTGAATCATGTACGAAAAATTCTGGAAATGAGCCATTTACAATTTATACGACCAATCAAAGGGCCATCCATAATGGTAGGCTACCTTACATGCTCCATATACAGTGCTTGTGCTGCATTCAACTCACTAAACAACGAAACGATGCAAAATTATAAGTAACATGTTATGTAAAATGCAAATTAATTTCGCTTATCGTCTTACCACCTGACAAATCATAGTTTAAATTACTAACAGATTGAATTATACTTTCAAAACACGCCAGTGATACAAATTTAAATTCAATTAAACAAATTCAAGCAAGTGCCTCAGTTTGCAACTCAAGTTAACATTTAATAGCTGTAAACTGCTCATTTCCAAATTCCCCAATTTTTCGTGCATGCTAAATGTAATTTTGGGCCAAACCTTTGAAAGTGTTTACGAACTATCAAAACATTCCAGTAATAGCTCTGTTAAGGTTATTGCACTAATACCCATAAATTCAATTAAAAAAATAAATAAATTCAATAAAACATAAGTTCAAGCAGGTGCTTCAGATTGCAACTCAAGTTAACATTTAATAGCTTCAAGATAGGTAGCACCCAGTTTTCATACTGTAACAACCCCTTTGGAGCAGCCTACCATTAGAATGCCCTTGAAGTTGTAAACTGCTCATTTTCACAATTTTTCTTGCATGCTAAATGCCATTTTGGGCCAAAACCTGCCTATTAACATAAATATTTTCACAAAATCAGACTTGTGAGTGAAATGAAAACAGGCCAACCTTTGCAGCCGCAGCGTCCAAGGCTGGTTTATCTCACAATCCGCTTCAAAAACCGAATTGGTTTTAAAATCGACTAACTCATTTGAGTAGTCTAGCGAGCATTCCTTTTCGAAAAACATGGTGAAACACGAAAAACACAGACCACAACCTCTTGGCTTGGCGTCTGTAGGATTTGTTAGAGCAAACTTGGCAGTGTTCTCAGCTCCCTGCTCCAGCAGCTAATGAAGGACGACATCTGTTGATTCGTGTGTTTACGAAACGCAAAGTTGCGTATGCCCAATTCCCTCAATCGCCACCATAGGCTCGTGTTTTTCTGAAAGGCTAGCTCGGTATTAGGGGCTGGGTCGACCGATTTGGAAACTGTTTTCAATTTAATAACGGAGACTAAAACCATGACATTCCAATCAGAATTTTGCGTCGTAGCGCAACGCTGCATTAGATAAGTGAAATGCCTAGCCTGGTGGAAAATAATGATTGCAAACTGGTGACGACTGATTGTAAACTGCACAACTGGTGATAAAGGGGTGGGGCGTTCAAGAATTACGTAATCATCTTGGAGGGGGTACCAAATGCTGAGTCAAGTGTGTTTGGAATTGTGCTTTTGTGCCTCTACAGGGTTCATATCTTTTGGAAAGCCAGGGAAGTGAAATGTGGTCAGGGAAGTCAGAGAAATGTTGACATTTTGTCCACCAAGTCAGATAACTGTCAGGGAAAACATTCAAAATACCTTTTATTTCAGTTTTTTTTTTACTTTTAAGGAATGCCCCTCAATACTGAATGCAAAGTGGTGACGACTGATGGTAAACTGCACAACTGGTAATAAAGGGGTGGGACGTTCAAGTATTACGTCATCGACTTGAAGGGGCAGGGGACAACCAAATGCTGAGTCAAGTTTGTTTGGAATTGTGCGTCAGGACTGTTGCGCTTTTGTGCCACTATAGGGTTCATATCGTGTTGGAAAGTGTTGGAAATGTGGTCAGGGAAAGTCAGGAAAATGTTGGCATTTTGTCCAATGAGTAAGGGAAAATTAGGGAAATGTTGACATTTTGTTCACCAAGTCAGTGAAAACATTCTAAATATCTTGAAATTCAGTTTTTTGACTTTAAGGAATGCACCTTAATTCTGATTGCAAACTGGTGACGACTGATTGTAAACTACACAACTGGTGATAAAGGGGTGGGACGTTCAAGTATTACGTCATCGTCTTGGAGGGCAGGAGGCAACCAAATGTTGAGTCAAGTTTGTTTGGAATTGTGCTTTTGCGCCACTACAGGGTAATATCGTCATGGAAAGTCAGGGAAATGTTGACATTTTGTCCACCAAGTCAGGGAAATGTTGACATTTTGTCCACTAAGTCAGGGAAATGTTGACATTTTGTCCACCAAGTCAGGGAAATGTTGATATTTTGTCCTCGAAATGTTGATATTTTGTCCTCGAAATGTCAGCGAAAATATTCAAGAAATTTTGAAATTCCATTTTTTGACCTTATAGAATGCCCCTCAATAGACATACAGTAAGCAGTCTCTCTCTCTTTTGAAGCACCTGTGGTTCAACGATTGTTTTACGCCTAACTTACAGCTACGAGTACATGTAGGTTAGGTTAGGTGTGCTGTATATCGACTTCAAGTTGACTACATGTAAGGTCTTAAACTTGGTCATGAATAACTCATAAAGTGTATATGGCGTACTGTATATACCGGTACATGTACAGCCTTAGCCAAAAGTATAGAGCAGCCCCTAATATTCGCCTATTTTGCATAATATCTTTTCTTGTTTTTGTTCTTGCTCGAGAATTTATTTAAATAATCACAGCACGGAGTTTGTACAGAACTTGTCTGAACTGAATTGACAGTGTAAACCATAAGATATGTACCGTGGATATGTACATGTACATTATTTGCACTGTAATAGTGATCAATTTCTGATGCAGTTTTCTCACTTTCTGAAAAATAAGGGAATGTCAGGGAAATAAAAGAGTCGGGGAATGTCAGAGAATTCGTGAAAATTCGTGAAAATATCCAGGAATATCAGAGAAATTGAGATTATCAGCCAATTTGGGATGAAATCCATCGTTTTTCTTACTTTTTTTTGAAAAAAAATATCAGGGGAATGACTCAATTGTTGTCAGGGAATGTCAGATAAATCGACTTGAGAATTTGAGTGGGAACAGGCCTGTATCATATATAGCTCACCGATTTCCTACCGAATCGGTTGCCAAATAGTTGGATTCGGTGATTAAAATGCTTGCCAACGTTCGTAATTAGGCTATTAACGCACAGAATTCCATGGTATAGGCTACTACGGAATATGCCCTGCTCCAAATGTGCACAAAACATGTATTGTCTAGTAGACAAAATGACAGCTTCCTAGCTGTCCTAACTTTTTACAACCTTTATCGTGTTCCATATCTGTGTTTTCCACTTTAGTGAAATCATTTTTAAACGACTTCCTGACGTCCTAAAGTACTAAAATTACATGAAGTTACACAGCTTAAACTTGCGAAACGTGTTATTGTATTGAAAGTTTAAGGTTCTATTAATCACTGACTCCCTTCCCAGAAATTGTAACTTTTCACGTCACTTTATACATTCACTACCGCGTTGTGGCCTGGATAAAAGTCACGTAGACCTACATTCGAAATTAGCATTCGAAACGTACATATACGTGTGTCTGGTAATTCGGACTGTATGATGGATCCAGCAGATTTCATTTCGTTGTAACAAGTTCGAATACATAAACACATTATGAAAGGTTGCACGCTGAAAATGGTATTTGTTGTCGTCTTATTTATCTTTTTTCTTTGTATTTTTAGTGTTTATCGATTCTATCATAACCTGACCTAAACCAACCTAAACATATAATTTATTTAGCTATCCAAACCGCAGGCAATCACTGACAGTCTACGAGCCATTAGGAGAAGCCTACTACGTCTGTGCTGGAGCAGGGCAACATCAGGGCATATTCCGCAGTACTGCCAAAGTCAGTGATGAAATCATCCACCAGTTGATAAACTACTGTATGTTCTACACAGGCGAAAACTATATTTGTTAGCGACTTTTCGGACACCCTGTATATTTCACACTGGTTGCCCATCTGGTTGCAATGGTAACCAATTTATATTAATTTTTCAACCAGCCTGCAACCAAATAGTGATATTTGAAACAAACATCATAAAACAAATACAAACTAATGATATTAATTCCAGGCATTAGTTTTCAATCAGTTGCTATCAGTTTTCGTAATTACTTTTTCCATACTGTACGTGCTTGTCACTCCAGCCCAATTTTTGGCAGTTTTTATTGCTGGTTGCTGGTTGCTCGTTGCTTCGGAAACGGAAATTTTGCTGCTCTATAAATAACGGATGAGCGAAAATGTCGAAAATAACTTCCAAGGTTGTGGGTGGTTGGGCATTGCAGAGATTTCATGCTTTTTTCCAAATTTCTGTTGTACACGAAAAATGCGCAAGTGGTCATTTGAGAATCGGGAATTTTTGGAAGTTTCGAGTGGTTTAGCACCCTGGGCTAAACAATAGGGTAATGGAGCAACGGAAAAATTGGAATTGTTCCACGATTGCATAGATACGTATATATGTAAACAGCTCAAAATAGCTGCAAAAAAGCGAGCTAAAGGCCAATAAAACTACTTGAAATTTGCCATGGCGCCCCTGGGCTATCTGAACCTTTATTCGGATTTAAACGTTTAGGTAAACCTTTCTGCAACGCCATCAGTTGTTAAAATGTGTGTGCAACATGTATGTGCTTGATGTGGAATTCAACGAATGAAGAACCATCAGCTAATTTAATTAGTCAGCCCTGCCATTAGCTAAAGTGTAACGAGCACAGGTAATAAAGTTAAACTTGGCAATAAAATTGCTTAATGTAAAGAAAAAAACATGTTCCCACCTCAATTAATTAAAGGAAATAAATGGGGGTCCAACTCACTGAAACAGGTCTTGCATTCCTCCTCTGTTTGCAAACGTGTATAGCAAAATTTAGGAAGATAAAAAAGACATTGTGAACATGTGTAATAATATTCGACAATAAAATGACTGACAATGATCTCATTAGCAAGGTCGTGTGTTAATGTTTAAATCAATGCAGGTCAGCGTATCACTTGCTGATAACGTGAGATTAAACCACTGTTACCGTTAATTAGTGTATTTTATAAAAAGTTGTGTGATGTGAAACGTGCACATTGAAATATACAAATCAGCCAGGCAAACTTATTTAATTGAAACGTGCAAACCTGCATGCAAGAAATATATTGCGCAAGCACGACGGAATTGTTTGTTTGTTACCAACCAGAATTACAAAACTTCAATTCTGTGCCAGTTTTTCGAAGGTTTGCTCAAGTTGAAGTCCATTTTCTCGTAAATTCAAGAAAGCATTATGTCGCATTTATTTAAGCCACAGATGAAGAATATAAATACAGTACACTGGCATGAAATGCACTTCAAAATACAACTGTATTCTTTGGGGAAAAAATACTCTACTTTATACTAAATTCAGTAGTATGGAATTTCTCAGTTGGCTATCCTAAGTTGGCAGCAGTACATGTAGAAAACATAAATGTTACGTTCAAAGCAGAAATTCGAAATAAATGTTTTGATCTTATCTCCAAAATATGGAGCAAAACCAAACCATTATGCAACAAATACATTTGACGTCATCTGTTTCAACCTACGAATTACATGTTTTTCAAACCCACAGTTCTAGTCCTTGCTCAGTTTTATTCAAATGCAATATCTTGGATTTACGTTTCAATGAACATATTTACTGGATATGTAACATTCATGTATGGACAAAAATAAACCCAACTGATGCTTTCTTGTTGATGCAAAGCAGTGAGATGTGTCATGTACCAAAACCAAGTTTCCTTACACAAAACATTCTGAATGTTCAGGATTCAAATTTGAACAATTGAGCAAGAAATCACGACATGCAATTTCGTTCAAGGACCTATATTGGAAATGAAGGTTAGCATCCTCACTGTACAGCGTCTCATTTCCTGCAACAACCATCCGCATTGGCAATACCAGCCACTGCAGTATTAAAGCATAGAACGCAATGCGTCAGCTGGCTTATGCTGCAGGTTGTGATGTAACAGTTACATAGGCCAAACCCATCATTTGTGTACCAATTTGAATTGCACAGCAGGAAATATTAGCCCCAAGCTGCCACATGCATTAGAAAATATCTTGCTAGAAGCAAAGAAGACAGCACAGCCATTTTGACAAATTGAGTAATTAGCAATTTAGCACTGCTAATGTGATGGTAACTATAGCACACCTACCTGACGCTAAGCTGTCTCTGAATGGCCTTTTTCTTCTCAATTCTCTCAATTGGGAACTGTGGAACTTCGTAGGGTGCTGAAAGTTCATTCGTCAGGGTGTTCTCTACGTTGCTGCTGAAGATGGATTGGGCCAGTTCTTGCAGGTTGTCGTCCAGATTGGAGTGAATTACTTTGGGAATCAGATAGGTGGGGGAAGCCGCTCCGTATCCTGGTGATTCGCTGCCTGCAAAGCACGATTATACAGATTGAAAATGCGCCAAAAAGAAATTTTGCAAAAAAAATCCCTTGTCCAATAAGTGGTAATAAGCTTAACCTTCACGCTACGTATTGATTTTTCGTGCTCGGTTTGTTACGGCCGCAGCACGATTATGACCTGGATAAGGAAATGCTTAGCTCACATAACGATCTTTTTGGAATCATTCTACAAAAAACCCGCCCACTGAACAGGAATCAGTACTCTGACTATACACATTTGTGAAAGTTTTGGCGAGTTTGGAACGTGTTTTAGAACGTGCAGTAACCATCACAATCGCCATCGCCATACCCTCCCCAATCATTGACTGAAAAAGTACGATTTTTTGGCTATACTACGGTATATTCCCTGCTGCTTCCTGCTCCGCCATAGAGGGACGTTCAAGCATTATGCCACGTGAAAGGTTTGGAAAACTCGCGCCATATAGCAGTTTTTGAACGTCCACTAGCCACCACAATCGCCTTCGCCATACCCTCCCCAATCATTGACTGAAAAGTAAGATTTTTATCTATACTACGGTATATTCCTTGGTGCTGTCCTGCTTCGCCATAGATAATGAGAAAGTGGGCTTCTCCGAAGTATGAACGGCCCCCAAACAGTACATTGACGAACGTTCAAGCATTATGCCATTTGAAAGTGTTGGCGAGTTTTGGAAAACTCGTTCCAGATACCAGTTTTAGAACGTCCAGTAGCCATCACAATCGCCATCGCCACACCCTCCCCAATCATTGACTGAAAAAGTAGGAATTTTTTGGCTATACTACGGTATATTCCATATACTGCTGTCCTGCTGTGGTAAACTCGTTTCATATACCAGTTTTAGAACTCCGCTAGCCATCACAATAGCCACTGACATAACCCTCCCCAATCATTTACCTAAAAGTACGAATTTCTTAGCTATACTACGGTATATTCCCTGCTGCTGTTCTGCTTCGCCATAGACAATGAAAAAGTTGGCTTTTCCTAAGTACTAATGCCCCCTAAAACTTCATTGAGGAACGTTTAAGCATTATGCTATTACAGAATCACGTTTTTCAGGTATGCATTGTCGACATTCTTCATATTATCAATCCACCTCAATCATCGCCCAATGAAAGTACGAATTTTTGGCCATACTACGATATATTCCCTACTGCTATCCTGCTCCGCCATACACACAATGAGAAAGTGGGCTTCTCCTAATGGTTCGTAGGCTGGCAGTGATTGCCTGTGGTTCGTGCAAGCGAAATAAAACAAAATTACATTTTTAGTTTAGATTAGCTTTAAGATTGGTTAGGGTAGGAAAAACTAAATTAAGACAAATGTCATTCTTGTCTACTAGATATTAACACAAATAGGGCTGAAATATACTACACGTTTGAACCGGGGATATATCCTAGTAGCCAAAACTTAGCCCAAACAGGATGACAACGTAACTGGATGATAAAGTAATAGTCGAACGTCCCCATACCAACAACATGTTCATTTCAAAATTTAGGTTTGGATTAAATGCAAAGATCGAGTGTATCGTAAGTACTGATAACACTACATATTAGTCATTTACATGTACATACAGTATGATGCAAGATTTATTAGGTGTGAACAATTGCAGTGCTTATATCACCCCTGCAATTGAAAGCGATACTCATCGAATCAAGCGTGCACTTAAGGACAAACATTTGTTGGATTTTGCGGAGCATGACACGTTACCATTTGGCAACAACATTGAACATGGCATCTGTCTATATTTTTCAAAGCTTTCACGTAAGTGCCAGATAAAAAATTCTCCAAGTGTTCTCTGAACCCACTAGACAAGTGATCCCAGATTGATGTCCGTTTCCATGATCGTTAATAAATTTACTTAGGCTTAGCCATAAAAACTGCTCTTCAGCTCTACCTTGAAATTACTGCAATGTCGAGGAAAAGGAATACAAAAATTATTTGCAATCTGCATTTTATAAGAGATGACGCTGCAAGTCAAACCACCCACATGTATATAAGCCATACTGTAAGTAGGCAAGGGAATTCAACGATGTGGTGTCCAGTGACGTCTATTTCGTCCATTTCGATAATTACTGATTTCCGAATTGCTTCTTGCCCATAAAGAATTTACCACCGAACATAAAAACACCCAGCATCTGACAGTGCGCAGAGATAGTTTATACTTTAGATACCAAAGAACGTAATGTTATGTTGCACTATCTAAATTAGAAACAAAATCCTTGGTGCTTGTAAACATGACATTTAGCGGGCAATGCCTCTGTAAATCAAGAAACCAACTCCCACTCAAAGAATTATCTGAATGTGAATTCAGGCGTAGATAGAACACACGTCTTTGCTTTATTCAGATAAGCTTCCTTTTAAACTAAGCCATACTACAAGTCTGCAAATGGCAAATTGGATGGCTTTTTTTTGAATTAAATATTCCGTGCATAAACGATGTAACATTTATAAGGAAATCGTCGAAGTAAGAATTCTGTAAGTCTACTTAATAGTATTCCAATCTGCAGATTTTGCTATTGTAACAAAAATATTGCTTGCAACGTTTCCTTCATTGTGAATAATTTTTATAATTTCGAAAGAAGAGCAGGGTTACCCCAGGCTTGGAAAACATGGAAAGTCAGGGACGTTGAAAATGTCATTTCAGAGTGAACCCTGAAGAAGTTGACTTTGTTATTAATACTAAAACACTAAAAATCCATTATTTCCAGTAATTTTTCAGAAAATTCGCCTATGGCATTCCCTTAATTAATAATATTAAACTTATTATTTCCTTTAACAAGATTGTTGGCTAATATCCACCATTGTGACATTCTTTTCCAATCTGATCTGTGTCTTTTGCCTGCTCTTCCCAGCTTCCACTACTTAACTTGCTTAAATACACTAAATTTTGAAAAGAACATCAATACAGCACGCAAACGAATTGATGATTCCCAAGTTTTAAAATATGGTTGGCTAAACACACACGACTTGGCGCTTCCTGAAGTAAAAATATGTCTAATTCGTACAAATTGTTTGTCCGAAAATTTTCTAGGTAAGTTGCTGGTAAAGTCAGAGAAATTTAAGTGAAGATACAAACATTTTGTTCAATGAGAAAGTCTTTTTCCAAATCGGGCAGGACATGGGGAGGGGTGTCTAAAACCATGAAAATTCAAGGACGTCCT
>JAQGAF010005397.1:0-12139 GCA_034687865.1 Kryphioiulus occultus | reverse complement strand
TAAAATATAGGAAAATATAGGATTCTTCAAAAAAATATAGGAAATATAGGACATATAGGACGGCTGGGATACCTGCTATAGTCAAAACCCGATAATGAATCCAAACGTTACGAGATGTCGACTTTAGTTTTTGCATCTCATGTTTTTTTCTTTTTTTCTCGTAACCCTTTTTCGGAGTCATTGTTATGCAAGCCTGTCCACGTGTTGGAAAATTCCGTTGCCAACACACTTTCCATATTCATGAGGAGGGCGAAGTTTTAACAGATGCCTCGCAGGGAAAAAACAAAAAAACGTAAATAAAACCGGCCATTCAACAAGGAGACAAAAACCTTATTGCTCAAATGAACTCTCATTGAGTAGGCTTAGACCCACTTGACATTTAATTCGGTTTCACTATTGAACATTATATAAAAACACATTCAGTGGGTTGATCAAAACTTGCGAATCAGTGAAAAGAACCGACTTGTTTTTGCAGGGAATTGGCTAACTGTCGATTTACACTGTATGACAGATAGAGCCAGGCTGTAAACAACACTTTGCAACACTTTTGAAAAAAAACATCCTTAATCCATTGCAAGCATGCATAGCAACAGAAAATGTTATCAGATGTGAGTCAGTTCATATGAGGCAATCGGAAATTGAGTAATATTCAGAACATGACGGAATTTTAAAAAAACAAAGCGAAGGCCTCCCATTCATAATTATTCTTTTTTTCCTACCTTGGAATTAAAACCCTAGAGGATCTACTAAAATAACTAGTTTTTTGCTGCAATTACCTTGGCGTTGATTTTTTCATTCAGTTATTCATGTAATTTCCGAGTGCCTGGCACCCCCCATTTTTTATTGTTTTTACTGTTAACTTGCAAGTTTTTCAGCCACCATCAAATTTTCAGAGATTCAGGGTCATTGGGCCTCTCATGAGTAGGCCTACGTGTTCCTAAAATTGCAAATCAAACCAAAGCACTGTGGGACTGGACGCCCCAACAACCAAATTTAAAAAAGATGGATTTCAGTGAAGTTAAAAAAACGCCTCTTGAAACTGAGAATTACAAAATGGGTCAAAGCCTGAGCTGATTTTGCTTGGTGATCGTTCAGTCTATTGAATGCGATTTAAAATTAAAAACATTTATGGTCAGTTGGACGGTTGCATCATGAATTCCGCTTGATTTGATTGGCAAAGGAATTGTTATTTCTCCAAAGTGAGACTGGTCTAGAAACTAACATTGTTGCAATTACGGTTAGAAATAAGCAGTAACAAAAAGATAATCTCAACAAAAGTGGCTTCTGATTTAACGATTGAGGGACGTTTAAATATTATGTCATTACTTTTTCGTGATTCTTCGGGGTTTGGTAATGTCAAATCGATAACGTTTTTCAAACGCCAGATGATGATAAGCCGCTGAATTATTTTTAAACAAATTTGTCAGTATTAAATATAGCACTTACAGTACTAAAACGCAGAATGGTTTTAAGAAGCTTTATTCCCGTAGCTTAACCAATTATTGACCACCTGATATGACTGATTGACACCCTGCTAAATAGACAAATTTTGAACTTCTAAAAATCCTTGATTCCTAAAATGTAATATACAATGAGTCAAAAAGGTTTTGATCCTCATGAAAGCGTGACTAAAGCAGGCTATTGACCAAGCCAATTGGTAGACCTATACAATTTTTCACATTTCTTCACTTCCAATTCAAATTTTTAAAAACAGTTCTCAAACTTTGGACCGCGATGCACCTACAATACTGAGAACGCCATATGTAAAATTTTTACAAGTAGATCTCAAATGAAGGATTTGAGCTTACTTTTACAAAAACAAATGATTTACCAGAGATGGATTTTAAGTGCATTTTTGTGGAAATTGTTTTTAGACATAATTCTTAGAAATAAAGATATTCAACAGAATGCCATAAGCAAATTTTTAAAAGAACTAAAAAAATAATCAAACTTTAGTATTTTTATGAAATTATTGCCAGTGCTGGCTTCCATAATCCACTACAATGGCAACGGCTGTGGAACGTGGTAGGTAACCACGTTTTTTAATTATCGCGTTTTTCTTTGGTATGTCCTGGGTGTTAGAAATATTAGTAGCCGTATTCAAAAGATAGCCTACATGTTTATGAAAGTATGGGAATTCCTGTTTTGAGTTTGAATTTCTGGTAAAATGGATTTCCAATGAAATCTTTACATTTTCCACACAGGCCACAATCCCTGCAAGCTTCAGTATCTCAACATGTTTTTCTCTCCAGAAATAAACATTTCAAAGACAAGATTTTCAAATTTCAAGACATGCCTCCAGGATGTCCAGCTGTTCATACCCCACCCCTGGCTGCACGTGCAACAAGCGTGGCTCATCCCCTTGTGGGCGGGGCCAGCCTCTTCCTGATGACCGCACGTCACTGGAAGCCGTTGCCCGGTTTTGCCCCCTACCCAGCTACATATAAAACCGGGCGCGTTGACAAAACGCGACGAATGTTGTTTACGTTTTCGAGATCAGCTTCGCTGCCAATCTTTTGCGTTAAGAGCCACCCTAGCAGCTCGCTGATCTCACGCTGCCTGCGCGCCCATAGACAAAACCACTCGGGATACAACTACAGAACGAAAATGCCAGCCATAGGAAAACTCGCCCGATGCGACGTAAGTACAATCAAGTTTTCTTTTGAGGTATCATCGATCGTTTCTTGGGAAAAACGTTAGGTTTAGGGCTAGTGGCGTCTGGCAATATGGCCGCCGTTGCCGTGGAAACTTCGGAACACGAGACAATTCGAAACCCCCAAGGCTGGGAATTTTCAATGCGAATGACGAGCTTGAAAACTTACCGATTGCGTCCTGTCCGTCTGTGGGTTTTTGGACGAAAATTCAACCAAATTTGCGACCTTTTCGCTCCTTTTTGCCGCAGTCTAGGCGGGATGAAGATGGAAACTGCCTGGTCCGGTTCAGAGTTAGGAACATGCTATCATAACGCTCGAACAAGCGACTGAGGCGTCTTCCAATGGCTGCGATTGGAACTAGGGCGTTCTAGAAATTGAACGGTGACGTAGTGACGACATTGTCTTGTCATTGGCGAATTTCCGAGCCCTTACCCTGGAAGGCGTGTCACACCCCTAAACGTCGAAGGTGACGAAATTTAAAAATAGATGGTGAAACTCGAAAAGGATGGTTTTAGCTAATGAAAATGCGTTTTTGAAACGATTTTCATTCACCCTAATCGCTAAGGAGACCGATAAATTCGCATAAAACAAACTAAATTAATATTGGCAAAATGTTTGCAAATAAATGCAAAAAAAAATAAGTCGAAATAAATTTAAAAAACTTTTATCACCAACTTAATTAGTGGGATCTTTAAAAGTCCGTTTCTAATGGGAAGCAAAGCGTGCGTTTTTTTGGTATGAAAAAAAGTTTTACGAATATAGACAGATTTCTTTTTTTTAAAAATTGTGACATGAAATGTTCCAGTCTACCAGTATCTTAAATTTGCTTCTTAAAATTATTTTTGTTTTCACCTAATAAGTTAAATAGTTTTGAAAAAAATGTCATCAACTGGTGTGAAAATATGTTTTACGAATATAGGCCTATCAATTTTTTTTAAGAATTTTGACAAATAAAAGTCCATAGACATTTACAAACTAACTTCAAAGCTACTTTCTGAACTTCAGACAAAATTTAAAAATAATTTTTTTCAATCTACCAGTATGCCTACCTTTAATTTTCCCACATATAACAGTCGAAACCAAGACATCAAAATAAATTATCCTGAGCTAATTTCACATTTCAATGTGATTAAAGAACCTATAGACACTGATATTGCAAAAAATTACAACAAGGTGACCCCATCTACCGCGGGCAACATACAATTTTGTCAAAGTAACTAGCGTAACTTCTTGTAGCTGGTGGCATTTCCCATCAATTTTCTATAGCATTAGTTTTTCTCAATAAAATATGCAATTTTTTGTGTGAATGATTCAATGGAGCGAAGCCAAAAAGGAAGTAGCAACCTATAGTCTGTAATTTTCCACATCCACCCCAATCTTTTTTTTATTTTTAAGCAATTTTTGTTTTATTTTTAGCTGAATCACCAGCAGTCCTTCGTCCCTGGTTCGTATTCGTCTCCAGGCATACCCAAACGAACCATCACCATATCGAGTGAGTATCACATCATATTTTAATATTAATACAGGGTGCCCAAAGGTCATTCAAGTTATCTAGTTCATTAAAATCCCTGAAAAGACGTTTATTACTAGGGTCATTATTTTTGTGACTTTGTTTAAAAACTGTTTTAAAGTCCTCGATGGCCACAGATGGGAGCACCGTAGCCACTAGCCAGACTATCAATTCACCTTCATATTCAAAATATTGGAATAAAATTTAGCCTAAATCGCGGTCGCAAAAATGCGGAAGACTAGCGGCCTAGAGTTAAACAAATACGGAAGAAGTAATGAAAGGGGGGCAAAATAAGCACACAAATTTGTTGGTGACCCACATTTTGAAAAGATTCAAAATTCATTGACCCAAACGTGGTGCACTCGAAATCCACCATTCAAAAAGTGAAAATCTGACCCTAATCGAGTTGCTCAAATTAAAGATAAGCCAAATAAACTATGATTAAATGGTTTGTGCTGCACAAATTATAGTTTGCCCAAATAACCCACTTGGAAAATACGGCCCATAGAGACTGAAGAAGGCCAATGGCCCAGAGGTCAACGACCTGAAGGATCTGAATCGATTGCTCTGCTATTACCAATAGTTATCTGGCTTTCTGGAATAGCTTTTCATTTTGGAAAAAAGTGGCAGTTTGCCAATGTCTTACAAGGCAGTTTAGGCATATGATTTTTTAAATTAAAGCCTACGGGATTTTTGCTTTTAGTATGTTGCGCACAGTAGATGGGGTTGATATCTTGTTGTAATTGTTTGCAATATCAGTGTCTACAGGTCCTTGAAACTTCTTAGAAATTCGTTAATTTGCCATCAAGGTAATTTATTGCCATTGCTTGGTTCGGCTGTACAAATTAACGATACTGGCAGATGTGAAAAAAATGTTTTTGAAATTTTGTGCGGAAATTCAGAGAGTAGTTTTAAAGATTAAAGTTTCAAAAGTTGTCCATTTGTTTCTAAAAAAAATGACATGCAGGCCAATATTCGTAAAACCAAAAAGCATGTTTTGCTTGCCGTTAAAACGTATTTTTAAAATCCTGCTAAGTTTGGTGAAATTTTAAAAAAAATCGATTTATTTTTTAAGAAACTAAATTAGCCAATTTATCAATGTCCTTAGCGAATCGAGCAAACTACAGTAGACCTGTCTAAACAAATACTGTTTGAAGTAATCTCCTATCAGTATTTCATGTAAACCAGTGCCGTTTAATTTTTTGGTTTGAAATTCCTCGACACTAACTTTTTTGTATAGATAATACCTCCAGTCCAGTATCTAACGTTACTGTTTTCCATAAAACTTTGAAGAAAACTCACGTCATTTACCATGCACGATTCCAGGTCCATGTAACAGCAAGATGTCCAGCCTGGAGGAAACGAAGGCCATCTGGCGGATGGCGGATGCAGTTTGCTTCGACGTAGACTCCACAGTATGCGAGGACGAAGCCATCGATGAGCTGGCCAAGTTCTGTGGCAAAGAAAAGGAAATCATCCAAATGTGAGGCTAGCAGGCATATAGTTAAGCTTTGTTTTTGGGCTTTGGGGCTGCGAGACTTATCCCGCTGTCCATTTCAGTACCAAGAACGCCATGTCTGGCAAGATGGACTTCCGGTCGGCATTGCGGACAAGGCTGAACATCATCAAGCCCACCTATCAACAGCTGCAGACATACATGCAGACCAATCCTCCTAAACTGACGGAAGGAATAAAGTGAGTGTCTTAATGCAATATCTTGGCGACTGCCAACCTGGAAATCCTGGAAACCTTAGGGAATTTTGAATTGCAACCTTGAATTTTTCAGTCTCAAAGTTGTATTTCGTGTTTGTTCGTTATAATTCTGGGACGTCAGCATAAAATGATTGGTCCAATAACAGATTTTACCATTCCCTTAAAATTCAACATCCGTGATTATTTTTCTAAAAGTTTTCATGCAGCACGCCTAAATTAATGTTTCTTTCTTCGTTGGCGATTATTAAAAAAAATTGCCTGCTGTGTGTTGCCTTTGTTATAAATATTTCTGATATTTATTCAAGTTTCATCTATGGAGTTAGTTGCTATACTACGGATTATTAATATTTCCCGAATTTTCAAAATGGTCTAAAACTGACTTATTGGTGATCTAGTTAATATAAAAAAATCCCTGAAAATTTGTTCATTACTATTATTTCCAAAAAAATCCATTTGAAGGAAAATATGCCTAAAATCCATTATTTCTGGTAGTTTTTTCTAAGAATCCAACATTGGGATATGTTTGTTTGATAAATTTGGCCAATAACCTGCCATGTATTATCTATTATTAAGAATATTGCATACAGCGTCTCATTATTATTACAGTATTACTGAATATTGTTTTAATAGAATTATGGCACACATCAAATTATTAAAATATATTTTTTTGAACCTGGAGAAATTAGTAGTTACACCATGATTATGAAACGCTTATTATGGCCACGATTGATAAGGGCAAGTAAGAAGTAAGATGAACAACTCACAGTTAGTCGATGTTTCTTTGCAGGGAATTGATAAGCACGCTTCACCAGAGGTCCATTCCTGTATATCTGGTGTCGGGTGGATTCCACAGCATCATCTTGAGCGTGGCCAACGAGCTGAAGATCCCTGCAGAAAACATCTTTGCGAACCGACTCAAGTTCTTTTACGATGGTAGGTCTTGAAAACCTAAAGAAGGACAAAATGGCATTGTTGCTCAGAATATGAAACTTTAACAAATATTCATTATAAATTTAAAAAATACTGAGAAAATGTTTTACCTAACCAACGGGGTTCCTTCCTGAAGGTCCTCCGTTAGTACTTTTCACTATTTAAGATGTTTTCTGCTCATCGCCACAGGTAGCTATGCAGGATTCGACGAAGACGAGCCAGTATCGCGGTCGGGTGGCAAAGCGGACGTGGTGAAGAAGCTAAAGGAAGAGAATGGCTACACGAATCTGATCATGATCGGGGACGGAGCCACGGACTTGCACACCTGTCCACCTGCGGTAAGTTAAAGACTGCACAAAAAACTCGCGGCTAACCTTCAGGACAGCTTCTGGAACGAGCCACTTTCAATTATAGGATGCGTTCGTCGGATTCGGGGGCAACCAGGTACGAGAGGAGGTGAAGAAGAATGCCAAGTGGTTCGTCATGAAATTCAAGGAGCTCACCGACGAACTGGACTCTGTCTCGGGGAAGACGAAATAACACTTAGGAGGGGCCACGAATTTTGCATTGTAAAGCACAGCTGGATAGCAGAGCTCCAACGTAGGAACGAGTGTACGTTACCAAGCCCGTTAAAAATTGCGTTTCCATCCTAATTTCCAAAGAGCCGGGCACTTAGAGATCGTCCACATGCACAAATTCGTGGCTGTTGTCCTTACAAACTAAGTAACCAAGGACGGAAAAAGGCGTTTTCGTCATCCATCGTCCAGATTTTATTCGAAAGTGGTGGTCGACAGGATGACGCAAACTATTATTTATTAATAACGTTATAACGGCGTTTTAGCTCGCTTTTTACGTGTTACGTTTATTTCTGCTTCAGTATAATAATAAAGGCGATTTTTCAATCGACTCGTCATTTGAAGCATTTCTGTCAAATTCTGTGAAAGCAAGATGGTTTAGTTAACTGTTAAAAAACTGTTTAGACAGTGAATATAAAGATTCACGAAACGTCAATAAATTAAATTTAGGGAGACTATTTTTAAGACCAGTGTAGTTGTTGGACAATTTACGAATACCAGTAGTATTTTATGAAACAATTTAACTGTATTGCACATTGGAAAACTTGTAAAAAAAATCCTGTGAGTATAGAAACTTTAAAAATTAAACAAAAACTTCATGAAATGTCTAAATTATGTATAGCATGGACCTGGATGGGATGATCACGGAAATTTCTAAAGAATAGCACAGGCTATTTTGACGATGGATTTTGTAGAGGTTAACATTTCTCAAAAACCTCGCATACTGCTTTCTGATAATTAGAAATATTGGTAAGCATGATGTTATACGAAATCCATCATTCGTGATGTTAGCATTTCGCTGCTAATTTAATAATTTGAGGGGCCCCTGAACCAGAAGTGGCCAGGCCCCTCACAGTATAAAACCAACCCTGTAATTGAATGTATTTTTCCAAAGTTTGGAAGGTATACGATTTTTCAAACTTCAGTACACCATTAGACTTCAATTTTTATGAGCAGTTATTTAAAAATCAAAATGAAATGAAGAGTTAGTATCTGAATCTAAGAACTGAGGAAAAATAACTCAAATTGGGGAGAAATTTCATTATTTTCATGAAAACTAACTTTAGGCTGTGCTTACAAATACAAATGAATTAGTCATGACATGTTTATCATACCACCACGTTTTTAATTCGATTTACCCATTTTTTCGCTTAAAAAACATCACGACGAAATATTAAACAATTGCATTGTGGGGGCGATTTGAGCATGTTATGCAATATGGCAACGTTGGGCATTTGCGAGTGAATAATTGCGAGTTTTTTTGGTTAAACTGCCAATAAATCGTGCATTTCACACTGGAAACCGAATTCCTTGATACCTAGATATCAGAGTATTCCGCATCTTTCTGGAATAGTGTTTACAGTGATGTGTTGTGCTCCCAGAGGCCAGTGATTCGTGCATCGTTGCTGTTAAGATTTTTGCATTCATAGCTTGCTTCCCAAACCACCGGAATGTGAAAATGGCATTCGACCTCTTCCACATCCACGACACTTGGTAGCGGATGCTTAAAAAATTTAAGTACCGTTCCCAGCCCATATATTAGCCACGTATCGATATAAGCGTGGTATTTTATAAAAGAAATCCGGTGACTAGTCGTATTAAAACTGGTGAATCTGTTTGGTTCATTACGAGCAATGTGCGAATGAAACTCCCTTGATATTAGCATGAGCTTAAATCGAAGACGAAGAAGAAAACTCCATTTGATGCATTTCTAGATCAGTCCATCTTGCGACGATTGCTAACCCTACAGCCATTTATGACCAGAAAACAAGCGCAGTGATTATAAACTGTCATTTGCGTACCAGAATGGGGTCCAATGTAGAGTCGCTGCTTGGCTTTAAATTCGGCCTCAAAGTTCGCTCAAGATGCGTGAGATCCAAGCATTAAATATTCTAAATCTGGGGATGTTCAAGTATTAAGACATCTTCAATTCAATTCAACTCAGTGCTCTGCAATGAATATCATGTGGTGGAGTGTAGTCCATCAACCCAATTTAATCGGCAATTACCACAGCATTAGGGTGGCCACCATCGTCATTGTAAAATTGAATTTCTGGAAGCTTAAGGCTGTCCTTAGGAAGAGAATTACAACGTCTGATGGCATGCAAAATTAAGACCAATAGTATGGATCCGAATACACTCGGAGGCCAATCCTGATTGGATTAAAATTCATCATTTGAGATCTAGTTTTGCAACAACAGGTTTTTTCATATCGAAATGTGCCTTTAGTATTCACTTAGTACTACTCTTCCATTTACACTTAAAATCCATTATGTCTGTAAATGGTTTCAAAAAATGTTCCCTATGGCAATCCTTTAATTACCTACATCCTTGATATGTGGGCTAAAATCCCTCATTTCTGACCTAATTTTCATTGAAAGTTCACTGGACATGAAAACGTTTTGATGAATAATTACAGTATGTCATCATTTGATCAATTGGGAGAGACTAAAAATCATGAGAAAGTGTTGACATAATATTTGAATCTCCCCTGTATGAGGGTGGGGGATGCAGGGTGTCTAACAATTACTAGAGGCCAAGTTTTAAAGTTATGTTCAAAACGGGATCTTTTCCTCTGATAAAAAAAATTGCTACACCAGGGACTACCTGCCATAGCGTTTCAAAAATTTCTTGAAAATTCAAAAAACTTCTCCGTGTTTTTAATATAAAGGAAAATAAATTCCAAAAAATTGAAATTTCTTTTGCTAGTTTGATGGCATAATACTAAAATGCATTGCATTTTAAAAACCAACTGGGCAAAATTGAACAATTTAGCTGGTTTGATCTACAAGCCAATCTCAAGCAGTTTTCGATATCTAAATTTGTGAACATTTAGAACAAATGCTTTGCATTGAATTTGCAAAATCTTTTCCAAAGGCATCTTGTTGGTAATTTTGTTCGGCTCTATGTAAGTTGAGATCAATTGGTACCCACGTAACTGTCGCATTCTGAATGCCAGCTTAAAAACCTGCGAGTGTTTACCAGTTAATTAAATAAAATACTGGATGGTACTCAATCACACGCGACCGCAGTTCTCGTAATTTCTCCGTTATCACTGGTTTTGGGGAGTTGGGACGTTGATTCACTTAGTCCGTTCATTGCAAGTATTCCGCGTAAAAATCTGGTGCAGATTCGGCGCTTCTCAGAAGCCGCATTTAAAGTCGTACCTGGACGCAATTAAAATTTCTCCGCTGGTGGCGATGCCACCACTAGAGCTTGCACAAGCAGAAGAGGATGGGTATGAAGGCTACCAGAGCGATGAATATTGGGAGCATTGTGCTGCTTTCGTCCAGCGTGTACGGGTCAGGATTGCGCGGGCCGGACGGCCGACGGTTCTTACTGTTCGAGGCTGGCTCAGCCTGCGGCTCCTCCTTGAACAAATCCTCTTCCACTTCCAATGCCGGCAGTTTTGGTATATCTGAATAAACGAAAATTGAAACCACGATAGGTAAAATCGAGCAGAGTTGGACTTCAGGAGCCCTATTTTTTTTTAGCAACAGCGCTGTCTAAAACTACAAAAGATGTCTCACCATCGACGGTTCCTTTCATGACGTAGATGGCATTCACTTTGGGATTATCCTTCGGACCCTGAAATACACCAAAAGCTGCATTGACATTTGACTATGCTGCAGAATGAAGAACTGAACTAGTAACTGCAACGTCAGACGACCTTAACGAATTCAACGTGCAAGACCCCGCTGAATTCCATGTCCGAATCTCCCACGATCAGCCTTCCTTTGGAAACCTTGAAGGGAACGTACTCGTCATGGGCAACGCCTCGCCCCACTTTGTCGTAGATGTCCAAGTCCGAGATGACCGTCAATGCACCGTTCAACCGCACGTCAAACACCTAAAATGCACGTTCGAACGTTTTAGTGTGACCATGGCAATCAGAATTAAATGTCTTCTATGCTCGAGACGACAGTAAACACAGTCGGGTTAGACTAAGTGCGCGAGAATTTGTTTGGAAACTTTGCAATTTTGGAAAACAACTACAAAGAAAGTCGGGAAATCATAACTTAACTGGAAAACACAAATTAGAAAGAAAAATTACCCATAGTGCTAGGCAGTACCAGTTAACTTGAGCAAGACAGGTAAATATTTCCATTTACCTCTAAAAGTAGGCAAAGGTGGCGGGGGAAAATAACCAAACATTTCGTCGGGTCCATTAGAGAACATGAGCGAAAGTTACTAGTGACAGAACCTCACGAGCTGGTCAAATCGGGCAAAAGTGGGTTTTAAGCTCGGTGTCCATTAGAGAGCTGCGAGCCATTGTGAAACCATTGTGAGAATCTCAGATGTCGGTCCACCGTATTTCAAAATGAGAATGAAATCTCGGCATTAATTTAACTCCCAAACCCGAGTCTTCTTGATTTTTGAGAGCCCCTGCAGACACTATCGAAAAAATGAGCCCAAAACCATGGAAGGATTTTCCGAGAGCATTCGATTTTTGGTAACAGGTTGGAATTTGAAGAGTTACTATCTGACCAACACAAACAGAAATATCCACTTGAGAGCAGTATACTCTCAGACACTACATTTACATGCCAACATAAAACTTATCTTACACCCAAGCAACGAAAGTGGATTTATGTGGCCACTCAAAGTTTCTCATCAGGACCAATGGGATTGTGTGACTATGACTATGACGTGTAGCAGGACCCTTTATGACGGGCGCTTGCTAGGAGCCGCTACTGTACTCTTCCCCGCACTGGTATCTACCCTAGTTGGCAGCTCTATTTAATGGGGTATGATGCA
>JAQGAF010005396.1:0-12139 GCA_034687865.1 Kryphioiulus occultus | reverse complement strand
ATTTTAAATCCGACATTTGGTTTCTGAGAAAAACACATTTTTACTCGATTCATGCAGGTGAGTCGATTTTTTTTGCATGTAAGTGTACATTGGCTTAAAATGCATTCGGCAATAAGAATTACCTGTCACGCCGAAATAATTACTAGAAATTTTAGCATTGCTGAATAACGATATTGAATAAAACAAACATTCACCTCTTTCTTTGGATTGATTTCGCTGCCTGGGTATGAACGTGTGCCACCATCTGGTTGATGTCGTGGTTGTTTCTTCGCGGTTCTGAGTTGCCACATAGCACTTGGAGCATCCTTCACAAGGTGGAGTATAAGACAAGTCGGCGTCCATTGGTGGAGTCTGCCGCTGCGAGAGAACACCCAAAAATACGTGACTAACATACCAATTTTAAGTTTAACATGATTTCTGCTGCAGCAAAATATTTGTTACTTACTTTTACCGAGGCAAACACATAGGCCATCTTTGACTTGAGTGGACCCCAGTACCAGTATCTTTGTGAAAAATTTCAAATGAGCTTCAAAAAACTAACACTACTAATAAATGCCACAATGAATTGTCACTCACTTTGAAATTTTTGTGTTGATGTCACGATATCGTCCCCACTCGATACTTGCTAGGGCATACACGGGTTTGCCAGTTTCACCCTAAATAATTCGTGAGCAAGGCAAATCCACTTAATGCTAAATGAATAAATCATCAATTGCATTGCAAACAGTTGACTGTCGACAATTCACCTCGATGGACATCACGTCCATTGGTCTGGTTTTTCCTCGAACCACCGCCATTGCAGTTTCTGCTAGTAACCTAAATTGTGTTTGTCATTAGGTTACTCACACTTAAATTTATGTAAACGACATAAACGCGTCAAAATTCTCACCTGGCTTCCTGCTGATGACTGCCCCAAAACAAGCGTTTGGCAACAGTGTTAGTACGTCCAATCGGGATAATCCCTAAAGGGAATTTGTAAACAGCCGAATCCTAAGAGAAAACGAATGAAAACTTTGTAGGCCAAATTTTCTTATTTTTACTGGATATTGTGAGCAAATATAAAAAACATGGATGTGGTTGAATATAAAACATTATAAACAACAAAGGATGAATTTGAGCCAATACGAGCATAAATTTCGAGCTTAAATCAATAGACCATTACAAAAACGCCATTGCTTTAGTTATCCTTTGGCTGTTTGCATATGACCTTGCATGTGATTATTGGATATTGATATAGTAAAACGGAAAAAAAGTTTGAAAAACAGTCCCAAATTTATAAAAGGAGGTATAATATGTTGCTCATTTAATTTCCACTAATTTTTAGTTTTATTTGATTTTTATTTCTAATATTTATTATTTAATTTTTATATTTATTTCTATTTAAATAATCGCCTAATGCAAATTCCATAGATTTAAAAAAGTTCATTAATATCGTCCATCATAATAATAGATTAGTTAAAATGAAATAAACTGCCGAAAACAGCGAAGAATCGGTAAAGTGGAGCTTGATACGGAGATTGATAACTGATGTAATGGCGGCTAATATCATATGACTCATTTCCTGTTATAATGGTCTATGGCTTTCAGAAAACATAATGTCCAGGCATGTGAGTTGTGTTGACATGCGCAAACCAGACAATTTATTTGTGTCTACAGTTAAGCCAATTATCCTCCAATTAATCCAACATTATTCAATTAAAAACTTACTGAATCATCCCGTCGGCACAATCCAGTTACAGCCTGTTCAAATAAAACGAAATGCAATGACACGATTTGTATTACAGCAATAAAACAATTTTTTCTCCCAAATGAATATCAACCTCGAGCAGGGTGCCATCACCTCCAGCAATTAGCACACCATCAGTGTTTTCCATTACTCCCATTAGATCCTTGGCTTGGCCTTCATGCTCAGTCTAAAGATCCACAATATTAGATTCCGCAATTAATCTTTCAGGTAAGATGTCAGCTTACAGATGCATTTTACCTTGATTATGCTGACCCTGATGCCAGCCAGATGAAGTATAGGTCCTGCGTATTTTTCAAACAGAGCAGGCCCCTTGCTGAAATATCATAATCCAATCAATTAATCCAATTTAACAGAGCTGGATTAATTCCCATTAACTTCAAAGGTAGAGAAAGAGAGACTTGCCTACTTTTGCTAGCTGGATTCATGATGACGGTCAGATGGCGTGGCTTGGCACTTACAGGTAGGGTCACATCGCCAAATTTCTATGAAAGTTGATAATAACATTAGGGGCCGTGCAAATATAACGTGCAATATATCCTAGTGAAAGTATAACAAACTGTTACTGGGGGTCCGTGGGTTTTCCCCCTTGCGTTACGTAACATTTTTCAAGAGTTAGGATATCTCGAAAATTCTGGAACAGAGAGTTGCAGCTAGATAACAGCATAAGCTGATGTGCAAAATTAACTATTCTGAACTCTGCAGCTCAGATTTGGAATGGATAGGTAAAGATGTCAAAACCAAAAACATTGTCATCAGTATCATCGCAGAATCAATAACAAATGGTACACTAGATCCTGTAAAACCTACAAGTTGCTAAAAAAAAAACAAGGGGTGGGTAGTCTGCAAAGTGTTACAGAGTGATACAGGGGTTGGGTGGGTCTCTAAAAAGGGCAAAAAATGTGCTACGTAATATATGCACAGCCCCTATAGCCAACAACGCGTTTTGTTATACAATGTAACCGCAGCTTTAGAATTTGAAAGGTCTACGCCAGGTAAAGAGCAAAGTAACAACAGCTAGGGACGTCAATTTTCCTCGACGTATTTTTCAGCAAAATTTCGTTATAATAGAAGAAAGCCGTTGTTAATTGACACCTTAATTATCTTAATTTGGTGCGAAAAACTACCCAAGCTGCTCGTACTCCTAACGCAATTATTTGTTTCGTAATGACAGCTAGGTGTTTCAATACCTATACACACAGACTAATCGCATCCACGCGCGTTTATTGTGAGCAATTTGTATGGTGATCATGGCCAAGGTCGGTTGATTACATAAGTCTGTCCTCAATGTCAGTAGCCTCTTCCAAAAACGACCAAGGATATCTAGAAAAGGGGCGTTTCGGCGACCTCGAAATTGTCATATGACAGCTGGTCATACATGTACGTTCGTTTCCCGGAACTTTATTTGCAAGAAACTGCGTCGAGGGCCTTGAAATAAGGGATAAGGGAGTAGGTGGGATCAGGAAACGGGCGGCATCCTAGCAACTGTAATTTGGGCGAGAAATTATTAGGTCTAGTCAAACGTTGCGTAAACGAACTGTTTTGGCCAAAGGTCAAGCTGGAGCATTTTGCCCTTTTTTTGGGGCTTAAGAACGGAAATGTGACTTACTGTGTGTCCCTGAACGTTCGTGGTCCTCTCAATCGTCGCCGATAACGTTTCTGTGTCATCCAACATAGTTTTTACGCCGTTTCGTCGTTCCATACCAGCACATCATCGGCTCGAATGTGCACGATTAAAAAAAAATTCTAGACCGGACGACATAGCGTTCGAAAATCGTCTGCGCAAGCGCAGTGTCATTAATGAGAATCTGGGATGCACGCAGAGTGCCACACGCGAGCTATTGGTTCGATTTGAAGCTCGGTCTGAGCATAGGCGGAATACAAGAAAATTACAGAGTGTGTCTTTAGTCTTCTTGGTCTATCTGATAATCTGTTCAAAACCTGAGCAATGAGTATTGACTAGGACTGATCATCTAATAAATCCCTCAGACGAAATTTTCTAAATTTGACGGTTTACAGTTCAGCCAAATTCGCAAAACCGGTTTCCCAAAATTGTTGTACCAATATCGAATTGTAATTTCTAATATTCCTAAAATTACGCCGAATAATGACAAAAATTTGCTACAGCACTAGGGATGGATCATGTAAATTTATAAAATTACCTGTAGTATTACACTGCATATGTCGGTTTGAAATTGCCATCAAACTTCAAATGTACATCAACCGTCCCATTTTTATGTCGAGCAAACATGACGCTACTTGTTTTCCAACTTCCTATCACTGATTTCACTTCAATTCAATTCAACTCAGTTCCCTACTATCAGTAACTGAATACCGTGTGGTAGGGGGATGTAATCCATCAACCCAATTTAATCGGCAATTACCGCCGCATTAGGGTGGAAACAACCACCATCATTGTAAAACCTAAACAACTGTCTTTTGGAAGAGAATTCCAACGTCTGATAGCATGCAAGAAATAAGACCAATTGTTTCTGAATTGTTTTCAGTATAAAACTGTGTTTTCGGTGATTTTATGAATAAAACGGTCTATTTTCATTCAGTAGTGCCTAAAATGGTTATAAAAGAGGGGTATACCTGTATTAGAACAAAATGTACTCCACCAAGAGCTCTAATGGCGTGATGCTCCTATATTTGGCCATGGCAAAATTTGAAATATCTAAAGAAAAGAAAAGGCTTATTAGGAATGAATTATAAAGAAGATGTAATCTGATAAAATAAAGTAACATCTGTAATTCTATAATGACTGTACAACTCTTGCATTAACGGCACTTCGGCTCACACGCCCATGGCTACCGAACAATTCAGTTTTTCTCTGAACATGAAGATATGGCAAGCAAAAGCAAGGTGAATTATCTATATAACATGATTTAATGTATCTACTCTTGAATTACAAAGGTTACCTAGATCCCCCCTTTAATTATTTTACACGCGGCCATTTAACGGACGTCCTCGTTGCGATGAACACGACTAAATTAATGCACTATGGTGTGATCAGCCTTTGATGAGGGTGGCCTGAAAGGTAATTAGTGGTTATATTAGAGGAAAATGAAAGATAAGGGTAAAGTTTGGAGCTCTGATACAATGAACCAACCAATCTAGCCTGTTGAACACAATCGGAGAATTCTCGCACCTCCTTGGAGCACTTTAATGATGACTTCGTGTTCGCCTGGTAGCAGTCCAGCACCCGCTTTTCTCTGTCTGGGCAAACAGGGTCACACTTGTATACCCTGACACACATGAAAGGAACTGTTAGTTGCTAAGTTCACATAAATTCACTGCACATTTTCTGGAGGATTTCACACGTACGGTAACAGCACTCCAACTTCCGTCACGGCAGCTGTAAAGCCATCAGCCATTTTCTTTTCTACTGCCACGTTTTGCTGCTCGGCAGCATTAAGTTTGCTTCGCCAGTTGGCCTCTATTTTGCGGATCTCTTCCTCTTTTTCCTTGTTAAGGTGCATTGCTTGTAGCCTCATTTCCTGTTAAAAACACAAGTTTTGCATGACATTCCACGCCATGAACATCAATGGTCGCTGACACGTTGACACATATCACTAACTTCGTAGGGCAGAACTCCACCCCGAAATGCTCCTGCGGCTGGTGCATGGTACTCAGGCTCACTCCTGGCATATTTTTGCTCTGGTTTAGCTTGCGGAGCGCTTTGTTCAGTACCTACGAATAAAAAGCATCCTTTATCAAATGTCAAGCTATCATTGCTCAAACAACGATTTATTCTCTGTATGCCTCATATCCATGTCTTCATTCCATTTTTACCAGAAATAAATCTCTATTTTCCAATTACTTTCAGTGCAACCAAATCATTTTCCAAATACATCAGTCCACTAGCAGCTTGGATAGGCCAAACTTGTGCTGTTACTTCGAACCTCCAAATCTCAAAGGGATATGCCAGGAATGCAAGTTACAAATCTGACAGACATTTGTTCACGGTTTGCGACGGTAATGACGGGTATGAAGGTGACTGTGCGGTTACCCTGATGGTGATAGCGCGGTTACTGGGACTGTTACAGTGACGGTGCAGTTACCATGATGGTTATTGAGACGTTGATGGTGCACGTGACGGTTTTGGTGACGTTGACGGTGCGATTACCGTGACGGTTATGGAGGGGTTAGGATGCTGTTACCGTGAGGGTGTGGCTATCGTGACGGTGCAGTTGCGGTTATGGTGCCGGTGCAGTTGCCGTTACTGTGACGGTTACAACACGGTTACTATGACTTTAATGTGATTTCAATAACTTCAGGGGTCTTCAACCATCATGTACACCTGACTTCACAAGTTGCTAACCCCTTGCCCCATGGTCATCTAAATGCAACGGGACATCCCATCATTTCATCCCCAAGTTATAAAATGCAATGAAACCCAGATAAGTGGAAGCCATCAATGAGCAGTTGCATCTAACATCAATGTCTGATTCTCAATTTCAGGTGTGGTTCCAGAACCGTCGGGCCAAGTGGCGCAAGCGGGAGAACACCAAAAAGGGCCCTGGGCGGCCAGCTCACAATGCTCATCCACAGACGTGCAGTGGAGAGCCCATTCCTCCTGAAGAGCTTGAGCGCAAGGAAAGGGCTCGACGAGAGAAGAAGCTGAGGAAGCAGTTGGAGAAGCAGCGCCACAAGCTCTTGCAGAAGGGCATTGCCGTGGACGTGGACACGCTGAGAAGGGAACTGGAGAGCAGCAACGGTGTCTGGAAGGACGTGGCACAGAAGCTGAAAGAGGCTCAGCAGCAGCAACAACAGCAGCGACCTCAAGAGGGACAGCAGCGCCCTCAGTCTCGGATGGACAGTGAGGATGACGACGACTCGTCATCATGCTGCAGTCGCTTCTCTGCATGTAGTGACTCGGAGTCGCGGCGACCCCTGGTGGACTCTGAAAAGACAGGACGATGCCGTGCCGGTCCCAACCCGTTCAGCATCGAGAGCATCCTGAGTGACCGCATAGGGGGCGCCACCGGAAGGCGAGTGGTGGTGGACGATGACAAGCATCAGCCACCAGAGGGCGATGCTTCAACGACGACAATGACAGAGGTTACGGATACTTGACCCCTCCTTGACCCCAAGGTGACTACTACTCTCTTACATGTAAGTGACGGGTCATCCTGAGTACCGTGTATGTGGTTCCACTAAGGTGAGTGGTGGTGGACGAGGATCTACGACATCCACCAGAGGGCGATGATTCAACGACAACAACCAATGAATGGTGGACCACTACTCACCAGTCAAATGTGGCGCCACCTGCATGATTAACTCTGCAGTTGCTTTTTACACCAGACAAAGGGAACTTCACTGAAGGAAAGCTGTGCGTGGGTCCCTAAGGGGATCTTCATTCAAGGATACTAGAAGTCATCTCTGGATCACTTTTCCAAAGCTGGGACTTTTGTACACTAACTACTATCTTCCTCATCAATCGTGTCACCTTTCCCCCTTTTCCCTTTTCAAAATAAAAGCTTTATGAATGTAAATAGGAGTGATATTTTGGTTTTCACCCTAAGGGGAAAACTGGCTAATGGGACAATGTGCAAACAAGCCCTCCAGGAAATCATAAAAAAGTAATCGTGTCAAAAGTAGGCACACTTTGTGTTTTTAAATACTTTAAATATGCTTAAAGTAAATGGTTAGAGGTCAGAATTTCTCAATGTTTCAAAAGAATTATTTGCAAATACAGAAAAAATATATTTCAAATGTATTTTCAAAGTGCAAAACTAAAGAGGGAAACAAATACCAACGTGAATATGCTCTGAAACACTTAAAAATCGTGAACATGTGTCAAAACATGTCTAAGACATGAATGAAGTGTTATTATGCAAATTTCTCCATCGAGTCAATATTTCACCCGCTCCAAAACATGACAAAGATCAGTTGGAATTTTGATGAACTCGTGCTGAAAGCATGTCAAAATACGTTGGAACACTGAACGTTTTAACAAAAAATATCAGAGACCCCTTGAAATACTTCTAACATGTCTTAAGACAAGATTTCATTCTAACGTGAATATGTTCATAATACGTTTAGTTAAGTGCAAAACACGTAAAAAGCCCATTTGAATAAATTTTACATACCTTAGCCACGATTTCATGGAGACAAGTCTATATATTTCACAGGTTTCAAAAACATGTTTGAACATGTTCATCCAGATTACATGTCAGAACACGTCGAAGACACGTTGGAATATTTTGAAGATACATAAGTAACGAATATTTGGCCGAGTTCCCAAATAGCAATTTCATTTTCGTCGAAATGAAATAAAACTCCCATTTCGGATCTTTTTTAAGAGGCTAACTGTCATGTTTTCGTGTCTTAAATATTCTTGGGGGTCGGGGGTGAGGGGCAGGGTTATTTATTGATTCGTTTCACCCAACATCCAGACGGAAACCATTGAATTATGGGTAATTTATACCGGAAGCTCGCCATCTGGACGCAGATCACCCTCGACAGTAATTCAATGTCCAGCAGCCATCTTAATCTGGGAATTTAAAAGAAAAATGGCAAACGAAAAAATCGTATAAATTCAGAAATTTTCGTAAACTGTAAAGTTTTCACACAATTCATACAATTTTTGTATAATTTTCAATGGTGTTTAGCATATATATGATAGTTCTGTAAATTCTCAGTATAGTTTAATATAATTTAAGAACTATGTTTGCTGATAATTGATTGTAATTTATTTTTAAGAATTTAAAATAATGTTTCATAGCTTTTGGCATAATATCTAAATTTCAATGACTAGTCGATTTCATCGTGGTTTTTTGTTCATGTTTGTTCATTCTATATGGGTAGGGCCATAGTCAGCTAATTACATGTATCTAATTTCAAATTTGTATACACAGTATATAATTTATAAGCATTTAACCCTGTAATAATAAGCTTACATTAACAAAGTTATCATCGCGAAGGTGCTTTTATGCAGGGATTTTAGGCCTCCCACCCAAGGTATAATTTGGCTTTTGTATACACCGTATATAATTTATAGGCATTCAACATCGTAATTATAAGCTTGCTTTTACAAACTTACATCAGGTATAGGTGTTTTCATTTTCTCAGGTATTGTTAGATCTCCCATCCCAAGTATATAATTTCGAGTTTGCAAAGCTTGTATACACTTTATAGGCATTTAACGCAGCCTGTGTATACAGCCACTCGTAAATTCGAGTTTATTAATAAACTTGCGTATACCGCATATGCGGAATTAATTTAAAATGCACCAAAACGGGTCGTATAAGTGAAATTGGGAAACAAAATGGGCGGGCAAAAACCAGACGGATATAATCCCATAAAAATGTATAAAAATCCGGCTGGATTTAATCGAATGCTCCGAAAATAGATTTATTCTTCCATCTCGAAACGACGTAGGGCCCCATTCCTCATCCCGTTTCGTTTCCTAGACCGAAATAATAAAATAATAAAACCAAAATGAAAAAAAAAATGAACATGCCTGGATGGGATTTGAATTGCGGTTTCGAAGATTGAAAATTTAATTTTGCATCGTGTATAATACGAGCGTAGTTTGTAGAGGGGGTGAGGGTGGAGGCCCCTCATAAAATGAAGCCAGGGCCCCATCGAAATTCATGCGGAAAAGTGAAATCGTAAAATTTGGCAAGAAAATCCGTTTTTTTCATTTGCATTTTTAGGGGCATTTTATTCCAAATTTCGACCTCCTCATGCACGACGTTCCAAGCCATCGAAAATGATATAATTTTATTAGATGTCCATTTGCATAACGTAATTGATCCGAAGGACCGAGGGGGCTAGCTCGTTTATTTCGAGATGACGTATATGTAGAGGGGAAAATCCCCATGCCCCTAGCCTGTTACGTGACCCGACCTCGACCAGAAAAGTTCGTTTATTGAAGTTTGGGTCGAAAGGTAGGTCATCAGTTCTTGAAGCCCTTGGAAAATCATGGAATGAAAGTTCGTCCTTGTAAAATGATTGATTAAAATTATGTGGTTAAGCTCCATGAAAATTCAATCGAAATTTAAACCATTAAAGTCATAACTTGTAATTTAAGCCTTTGAAGTCATTCAACATTGATGGATTCGAGGATGGATTCTTGGGAAGTCATAGAAAGAAGGCCCTTGAAAAATCACTGAAATTTGCATCGCAAAACCCCTTGAAAAATAGATCGAAATTTCAACCATTAAAGCCCTTGAAATTCAAGGTAAGATTCGGCATAATATTTCTTGTAAAAGTCATTCTTTGTATTTTAGGTCTTTGAAGTCCTTCAACAATGATGGACTTGAGGAAGGCATGGAAGTCATGGAATGAAAGTTTTTGGACAGTCATTGATAGTAATTTAAGTCTTTGAAGTACTTTAAAAATTATCAACTGGAGGCATTTGAACGCATTGTTTGAAGTTTTAGTCATTAACGCCCTGACAAATCGTTTATGATTTTGGTCATAAACGTCATGAACATGACCGTGGTAGGTTTGAAATTTTTGGGTCATTAATGTCCTTTAAAAGCCATTGATTGAAGTTTAGGCCATTAGTTCAGGAAAATTTATTGGATGAGATCAGTGTCGTTGAAGTCCATCAAGGGTCAATGATTGCTGTTTATGTCATTGGCATTGGTAGTAATTTAAGTCTTTGAATTCTCTGAAAAATTATCAATTGGAAAGCCATTGATTGAAGTTTTCGTATTTTGGTTATTAACGTCCTTGAAAAATCGTTTATAATTTAGATCATAAAAGTCAAGAAAACGATCAGGGTGGCAAAGTCCCCTCAAATTCACGGAATGACAGTTGGGTAATTAAAGTCGTTTAAGTCATGAAAATGTATTACTTCAACAGGTAATTGAAGTCATTGAAATCCTCGAAAAATCATTTATCGAAACTTAGGTACGTCATTGAATTCCTTCAAGTGTGAATGATTTCAGTTAAGATCATTAGTCTAGTCCTTGAAAATCCATTGATTTAAGCTTAGGTCATTATTTTATGAAAAGTTATTGGATGAAGTCTGCATGTGTCATTGAAGTCCTACAAGGGTCAATAACTGAATTTAGGTCATTGGTCCTGAAAAATTTATTACGTCAACATGTTACTGAAGTCATTGAAATCCTCGAAAAGTTAATGATTGAAAATCACTGAAGAACCAAAACAGGCGTTTACTTCGAAGGTTTAACACGGGGTCTAATGCATTTTTCGTAAGTTGAAAAAGGCCCGTAGCAGCCATATCTGGTCTGTTTTCGCTCGGGTTTTGAACCCCTGGTGGGTCTTTCCGCTCCCCATACCCCACGACCCCCATTGACCCCCTCGAACGACCTACGTTTCAATTTCCGCTTAAAATTCCCATTTCTGGTCTTAAATCTCGTTTCCATTTTACCCCCAACCCCCTCGCCCAATTCGTTGCACTTTTTGATCAAAAGGAAGAAAATGGCTATTCGGAGGCTGGAAACACGAATTCAGTAGAAATTCAATCGTCCTTTTTAAAATATTGCATATGAAATTGATATCCAATATTTTATGTCGTGTTTTTATGGGGAATAAATTTGAAATTATGTTTCAAATTGCCTCTGGTATGGATAGCCCTGTGGGGTGGTCGCCAGTTGAAGGTTTAGTTCACTAAAAATCACGTTGTGAAGGTAATTTGATTTAGAAAATATTGAAATACGCGATTTGTCAACGCAGCAACATTACGTCATCCAAGATGGCCGACTTAGGTACAATACGGAAAGTGCTTGGGATGGACAAGATGAGTAAGCGAGTCCTATCTTACGCTTTTCAAGCTGCCACCCGGGTGACGCCGTATGGGGAGGTCAAAGGTCACCTCGATCCAGCGAATGCAATGAGGGGATTTTGGCATTATAAGGTCCATTAAGTGCATCCTAGGTCCCTGGGGCCTGTTATTGATGGCACCCATGCATCGTCACGATGCATTGAGCCCCATCTGTCGTTTGAAACGAACACCCTAAACCTTAGGGGGGCCCCCTCGACAGGGGTGATCCAGAAGTGACTCCCAGTGAGGTCAAAGGTCGACAAAACAAGCTGCGGTCTCCCAAAAACAGTCCTTTTTGAGGCACACCATTTGATATACACGGAAGATGAAGTTTATTATAAAGGGGAGAAATTTCACGAAATTGTCATGTACTGTAAATAAATTATTATCGATCGAAATTATTTTCGATACATATTAATAGATGTAGGATGAAATTTATTACAAAGAGAATTTCGAAGAAATTCTACGCGACATTTTCGTGTATGTTTGATAGCTTATTTTCCATCAAAATTAATAGATAGAGGATGAAGTATCTTAACGAAATTTTCGATAAATTATTATCGAGTGTATATTTATAGGGGACCCTACACGGGAATTATTACTGTCAGTTTCGACAAATACGGACAGTAATACGGATCGTGTAAGGGCAA
>JAQGAF010005395.1:0-12090 GCA_034687865.1 Kryphioiulus occultus | reverse complement strand
CAGTATAATTTTGATCATAAAAATTCCAGGTCAAATTTTACATCTTCCCTGACTTTCCAGGCCTTTTCCCTGACTTTGTTAAATTCCCTGACCTTCCAGGTTTTTCCAGGTTGTGGGAACCCTGACATGTATATGGCTCTATTTGTTGTTTTCAAAATTTAATCATTCGTTTAAATGTCAGTTTCAAATTCCACATTGATTAGAGCATATAAAAAGACTAGCCTCGTTAATATTATAAGTTACGTCGTATCAATGTCGCCAAGTAACTCGGAGCAGTGTCGATGATTTCGTAGCATCAGTACGTTTTCAACAGCGATAACACAGTGGAAGGATATACCGCAGTAAAAACCACCACAGTACGTTGTTCTTCCATAAACTTTCTTTTTAAAAATGCATGATTTAAACAAAATCTCACTCCTGCATGTTCAATGTCTAGCCTATCAGCTATGGAAAATAAGGAGAAACTAGCAATTTTTTGGTTTGTCGCCTTTCTGGCTGTCGCTGTTGCTGCACCAGTGCAAAATGTACTGGATATCCGAAACAGAGACACAACTGCTTCAATATTTCTTCCTCATGGACAAAATACCTGCCCACAGGGACAAATGTACAACGCAAACTCTGGTTCTTGCACCCAAATCTTCAACAATAGGGAAGGATTCGATGATTGGACGAAGTGACTCAAGTACAGAAATTTTATCGATGTCAATTTTAATACATGATTGTTCTAACCAGATCATGATTAATGTACTGAGAAATTAAACGATTGAAAGTTATTTGGTGTTATTCCTCTAAGGACTTAATTAACTTGAAACAGTGACTGAAAAATTCGTTGGTTTACATCGTCATAATAGTCAGCAGAATCTCATCTTGATAACTTGATTGATCTAGTGATATTTTTCGAGAAACTTTCTAGAAATTTACTTATACTTGGCCACTTAATTCTGTCAGAATATTATCAGGAAAATTCAAGCAACGTTTGTTTTTAGTGTGTAATATGCATATGAAGCCTAGTGTTAAAACCTTGAAGTCAAATTGAATAATCAACAGAAAATTTAATTAAGCAATCACAAATCCAGCAAATCGAATGCACCATATTTGAGTTGTTCCTACACAATTGCATCCACTTTCTTAACGTACATCGTGTCATGTAGGTAGGTACATGGTAAGTGAATTTAACATCAAGCATTATTGTTAAAGTGAGAATAAAGGGTTTCCAGAATGTATTCAAAACAAATAGGATTCTACCTTCGATATTATTAGCATATGAATTATATTTAACCATAAAGACATTTGCATTCAAGTATGTAATGCCCAGCAAATGTCCTTTCGTCAAGTGGAAAAATAATTATTTCTTGCTTACGAAAAATCAAGCTGACGCAAAAATATGTTTACGACTACAAAATGAAACACGTGAACCTCTCGTTGCATTATATCGAATATCTCATTCATTTTTATCCTTAAATTACTCATGATTATCACGACTATGACAACGTACAATTTAATATCGTCATTCTGAGCTTACTTCATAAATCCGTCAAAATGCCATGAAACACATAATATTCAACTGACTTGAAAATTGTCGAATTTGTCGAACAGGGAATATAAGAAGAGTGCCTCACAAAAATAAACAAATTAAAATAAATAAATAATTGGACGTATTTACGTAGAATTTCCTCGCATTGTTTATGCAAGCTTTATTTGAGCAGAATATTTCGTCAACTCTGAATTGCTGAAAATGTTGACAGTTTCCTGGCTCGTGAAATATTTACAAATAAACTTGTCTTAAACCTCATTGGTTAAATGCATCATTTTAAAATACAATATGACCAACACTACTGTAGTTGTGGTTTCAAACACTTTACTGTATTGCTTTATTAAAGTTGAGGTACCATTATAAATTAATCTTTCATTTAATTCTGAGTTTCAAATTCCGTATTGATTACAGCTAATAAAAAAGACTAGCCTCGCAAATATTGTAACTTACGTCGTATCAATGCTACTAAGCAGCTCGTTGATTTAATAGTACCAGTCATCATTTTCTACAGTGTTAACAGTGGACGGATACACCATCAATAGTACAGGAAACCATCACAGTACGTTATTATTTCACAATCTTTCTTTAAAGACGCATGGTTTGAAAAAATCTCACTCTTGCGTGTTTAATCTCAATCAGATACGATGGAGCATAAGCACAGATTGACGATATTTTTGTTTTTTGCCATAATGGCCGTCGTTGTTGCTTCACAAGTGCAGAATATTCCTATCCAAGAAAACAGAAACAACGCAGTTTTTCGTGGGAACTGTCCTCGGGGAAAAAGATACGATACGAGATCTCGTTCTTGTATCCCACTCATCAACCCTGGAGACGGAAACAATGATTTTGAAAAGTGACCCAACACCAAAGAAGAAAAATTGTATCTATGTGAATTTCAATTCATGTCCTGTATGTTCTAAGCAGATCTTGATTCGTGTATCGAGAAATTAAAAGTCCATACAAATTCATATCGCAATATTATTAATATTTGGTTATGAATTAAGCACAAACATTGACTTACAAATTCGACCATATGGTCATTAGCAACATTATCAAATTTCGTGCTAGCAATTGCAAATACGTGAGCAAGCTTATATTACCATGCTTGTGCAAAGTGCAATTGAAGCCCAGTTTTAAAATCACGAAGTCTAACTGAATAATCGAGACAATTAGGCAAAGTCTTCCGATGACGCCACGGATACACGTGTTTGCATCGCAAACAACCATGATTTCATTAATCAAAGATCAAGCAAACTACTCGCACCATATTCGAGTTGCTACTCAACAACTGATCTCAGTTAAGGTACATGTAGCTGGTAAGTAAATCTAAGCTTAAGCTTTATGAGCATAATGAGTTTCCAAAATTTTATCAAAGGAAACTGCATGGTTCATACCAAAATTTGCAAATCAATTTCCCTGACTATCCATGGCCAAATCTGGTTAATTTCCCTGACTTATCTAATTGCAACACTACAATTATAATTTTTTTTTTATTTTTCCATGCAACTGCAACGCTTTTTGGTCAATTGCCTCTGTTTCCACGTTAGCAGCTTTAAAGGTCCATCTCTTTAATTCCATAAAGTCAAAAGTTGAAATGCAAAATCTTTTGAGTGTTTTCCCTGACTTAATGGACAAAATGTCAACATTCCCCTGACTTTCCCTGACAACATTTCATTCCCCTGCCTTTCCCTGACGGCATGAACCCTGAACTATCAGCTGCCAATTAAAGAAAAACCCAGAACAACTGAGTTAAAAATGTTTAGGAATACAAAAATGCAATATTAACATGTCCATTCAAAGTTTTTTCGTTCCAAAATCCCATTACATCAAATTTCTCATTGATTGTTAACCTACATTTCAGCTGAATATTGCAGCTTAATTCTGCAGATTGGTTCTGTCATTACAGCGTACTGAATTTCGTCACTATGTCACCAAAGCAAGTACTATTTTGCACAACAACTGTCTTGATATTATGTATGATTTGTGCAGTCATGGGCCAAGCTACGGAAAATAAAACTGTTGGATCACAACGCAAAATACGATTTCCTCAAAAGATGTTCCAGTTCCATGGACACTGCCCTTCAAGCAAAAAATTCGATAAACGGCTCCAAAGATGCATAACACCTATCGATAGCAATTTGGACAAATTTGCATAGAATTTTCTCTTGCTGCATAATTTTTTACATATCCGTTTCAGAGAATTATTTCGATAACTTTGCATGAAAACCATCATCAGGAAATATTTAGTTTTTTAACATTTAGCTTTTGCAGTTTCCTTGTATGTGATATAAATTGCTGTGAATCAAATTCGTGAAATTCATCAATTGAAATAGGAAGCTTTGTTTTTATATTATTTCCATTTACACAAAAAGTACTCTGAAAGTGATCAGTCAGTACACGTTAGTACCGATGTCATAAAACAATCTAATAAAATATTGCTGATAACTTCATTAATTTTATCTTAATTGTGTAAAAAAGACTTTCTGCGAATATTTTTGGTAATGTTAGAAAAAGTTGGAATGCATTGCTCTAATAATTACTTTGTCTTTCTCGCCAATGCAATGTTTTTCATTTAGCTCTAAAAATAATATGCATTGGTTTAAAAGGGTAAACTATATTCAGTTCACTTTTATAATGGCAAAATTAATTCATACATTCAAAGTGCAAAATCAGGTGCACATGGTAAATTATGACAAATATAGCATGAAGTTCATTGACGAAAAATAACATGAAGTTATTCAACTTATTTCTTTAGCAGATTGGACCATATGAATTCAACCACCATAAAATAAATCCCAACATATAGCGACAGCAGAATCTCATCTTGTTTTACCTATATGATTTTGGCAACTTAATTCAACCAAAATCAAGTTGCTTAATTCTAGTATTGCGCAAACATGCAACCATCATCAGGACATTTGAATTAGGTACAACATTCTGTTGACGTCATGGATACATGTCAACGTTGTTACATCGCAAACACTGTCGTGATTTCATTAATCACAAAACCAGCAAATTGTTAGCGCCACTATCAAGCTGCTGCTCTACAAACAGCCTCAATTAAGGTATTCGGTAAGTAAATCTAAGTTAGTCTTATTGTTAATGAACATACATGTAAGAGGCATCAAAACTGACGAATGAACAAATTATTTCAAGTGCGACTTAACATAACATTCATTTAATAGTGCCAAATCAGGTGCCTTATAGAAAACTCAGTTGTTTATGCCCACACCAAAATACAACATTCACATGTTCATTCCACATATTGAAAACAAATGCATTATAAATATTTTTAAATACATTTGAATTTTAAAAAATGTATTCCTAAATGCATCTCCACATGAAAATGTATTTTAAATATATTTCAAATAAATTTAAATAAGATCATCTAATGCATTTATCAATATCAAAAATTAACAAGTAAATCAGGATGTCTATTAATGTCTGAGAACGTAATTTTCTGAGTTGCCAAGTTTAAAATAAGATTCCCTGAGTTTTGTGAATGCATTTCCAAATACATTTGGAAATATAATACAAATATAATTCGGTATACATTTTGAAATGCATTACAAAGTTGTTCTAGGGCTCAATCTACATATATTCTAAAATGCATTTGTAATGTATTTGTTTTCCATATGGGAGATCAGAAATCTATTACTGCTAATCAAATACCTCATTCTTCGTCAACCTTTGATTAAACTGACTTTGCCTAATATTCACAACTCAAAATTCGCCATTCTGTTAATTACAGCAAAAACAATTCCGACATCATGCCACGAAAGCAAGTAATATTTTCTACATTAACTGTCTTGATAGCTTGTCTGATTTGTGCAGTCATGGGTCAAGATTTGGATAAAAACAATTTTGACTTACAAGGTAAAACGAGACGAGTTTTCGTGGGAACCTGTCGATTACCCGAAATATATGACTGGCGGCTACGAAGATGCATATTACCTGTCAACAGCTTGTTGGACAAATTCGAATAGAAGTTTCTCGAATTGTGCAATTTTCTGCAGAACTTACAACAGAGTATTTTCGACATGAAGACAACCCAGATATAATTTCGTTTTGAAAGTTTAATGCAGTTTCTTTAAGTGTGAATTAAAGTTGGTTTGAAGCTTATTAGTGAAATGCATTTTTCGAAAGAATCATATTATTTTTATCCAAATATTATTTTTACCATTTTCACTAATGAAGTTGAAGTGTCATTATTCAGCGCCTCTTCAAAGATCTTTGCCCTGTGCAACCGACTCTATGTTGTACATGATACACTCTTGGGGATACAACTTTTAGAAACATATCTGTTGCAAAACGTTTTAATAAAAATAGGAATTTGCACCAGGATTGTGATTGGTCTACTTCGACTGCTATGCCATTGCCAAAGAAGAATTAGGACTAGCTTACAGCTGTTCTGATGGTTGCAATTAAACCTAAACCAAACCAAAATTAAATTAGTCTATTCAACAGAGGTTATGTAATTTGCACTAGTTTACCAATATTGCTTGACTACACAACCTCAAGGTAAGTGCAATTATGATAATCTACAGAAGGCCTACACAATTGCCATTTGAGCTTCAGTAGTCTAAACTAAGCTTAAGTCATAGACGTCATACGACATCTTTTTTCAAGAATAAATTATCTAGAAAGCATAAATTATGCTTTAGTAATTTTACGTTATGAACAAGTTCAAGTGTGCTGGGAGGCTATGAATTCCTTAATTGAGCCTCAACAACTCAAACCTCAACTTAGACCAATTTATCAACTTAACATAAAAACAACTGTTTTTATTCGGGGAAATCTTGACGAAATATATAGCAAAAATTCCAAGAATTGCAGATTAAACCGTGCTAACTGCCATATAGCATTTTCAATTTCCCCATTAATTACTGTGTATCAAATGATTACTTTATGTGCAATAAACCGACGTCAGCTGATTTCTAGTGATGTGTGGGTCATGTAATGTAGGTGTAATGAGCACAACCTTGAACCAATAAATAGACTGGGTTTACAAAAATGAACTCAGCTTACTAAAGAGGTCACTTAATGTCATTACGTTAATTACATTAGCAACCATAATATTCGTCTGGAATATAAGTTTCTACTGTTGGTACCATGGCTATCATGGAAAACGAATTACTGATATATTTCAATTAAACAAAAATTCAGATACGATAAGAAAGCAAGTAAGAAAGCATTTCAGAAAGCATGTAAGAAAGCTTTCTTACTGGCTTTCTTACTTGCTTTCGTACTTGCTTTCTTATCGTATGAAACCATATGTAAGAAAGCATTTAAGAAAGCACTGTCTACTGGCATGGCTGACCGAATAAAGTCTGTTTATGCACGTTTTGTGATTCAACTTATCTAGTTGAACTGATTGTTAAATTGATATCTATTTCAGATCCATTTTAGTCATGTCCTTGCTGACCACTACAACAGCCTTGCGCAGTTTTGGAAGGACGAGCGTGTACCATAACAGCTATAAAAATGCAGGTACATAGTTAATTCATCAATTCAATTCAATGCAATGCAATGCAACAAAGTCGAATGGCAATCAACGAATAGGCCCAATAGTATGAACCCAAACAAATGTATACTGTAAGCTCTTGAGTTCCATAACTGGATTGGATCACCAAGTTGAAATACATGTAAATTTGCGTGCAAAAAAATCGACTCACCTGCAAGAATCGAGTAAAAATGTGCTTTTCTCAGAAACCAAACGTCGAATTTAAAATCGGAAAAATGCGTTTCGTAGACAATTTATTTCTCTTTATAATTTGCTTAGTGTGAAAAGAATTTCTGCCGAGTTTCTCTGTAGAATAGCCTGCAACTTGTGCGGATACTTCTGGTGTAGTGGTCATTTTCTCGAGAAACCATTAATTAACAATATGTCTGGATGTGTGTTCATTAAGCTCTGATAATCAAATTGCATTCAGTAACACTTTTATAGCCACAGGGGTATAAGAATGCGTATGGCATAAATAATGCAAATTTGGGTTGCTCTAAGTTGGACATTTTGCGTCTCAAATATGCGTAAGGAATTGTATGCAAATCAGGCGAATTATAAAGAGGAATAAATTGTCCACGAAACACATTTTTCCGATTTTAAATCCGACATTTGGTTCTGAGAAAAATACATTTTTACTCGATTCATGCAGGTTGAGTCGATTTTTTTGCACGCAGTTGTGTAACCGCGAGTTAACCTGAATGTTAGTTGAATAATTTGACGATCGGGATGTTTAAAACAAGAGTAGTAAACATGTTGATAAGTTGTTGTAGCTATGGGAATTCTGGGAATATTTCACTGAAACCAAAATGGCTGCCACATGGTCTACACATCCCCTCGGTACAAATCAAGGTTAACCTTAGGTTTGGTAAGTATCATCTAAGAAATTACTAGGTCCAGTTGCACCATTGCAGGTTAATAATAGGTTAGATAACCTGGAGTTAATTATTACCGCGAGTTAACCTGAGGATCAGCAGGATTATATTGCAATATATTATAATAGGGATTTTTAACACGAGTTTAATAAACTTGTACATGCATGTATATAACCTGATGCAGCTAGGAATTCTGGGAATATTTCATTGAAATCAAAATGGCTGCCACATACCCTCTGTACAAATCAAGGTTACCATTAGGTTAACCCTGATTATTAGTTAGGTTAACTTTTTCTCGTGGTTAACCCATGGTTACGTGCTATGTTTTTCCTTGGTTAACCATAGGTTTTGCTTAACCTTTGTTGGTGCAACTGGGCCTAAATAAGTTAATTTCATCTTACTCATCCTCCACGTTTATTACAGACCTTAGGTTAACCTTTCCTATTAGCAGCGTTAACTTTTCTTCATGATTACACTGTGATTATTTGCTTACTTTCAGTTGTATAATGTTTTTCCTCGATTAACTAGACGTTAACCTTTGTTGTTTGTTGTGTTATAGAATCCACTGATTATGAGTGCGCAATTTCCATTGACTTCCCTCCGATAAGTATTTTTTTTTGACTAATTTTGACAATACAAAGTATACGTGTAAGTTTGGATGCAGTAGTTGGTTATAGAAACAAAACTGTAAATGATACAACAAAAATTGGCTTAATTTCAGGAAATCCATTTAACCTTATGACATACACTGTACGTATACCTCATTAGAATGACAATATCGTCGCATTAATTTTTTTTAATTAAGTCGAAAGTTTTTTTTGTGTTATTCGTTTAATTCGTAACCCGCTTTTGATCTTTTCGTTTATTAAACGCAGGTTGGAATATTAAGCCAGACATTAATAATTGGACCATTAAGCGTTGAAACGATTAAGCTCGTTTCCGGAAACGATAAAACGACGAAATCCTTGAATTGAAAAAGAGGAAAAAATAACAGAAAAATTGCGAAGGAAAGGGAATTTTTTTTTTCATTTATTACGAGAAATAAAAGGTCGCTATAGATATATGGCGACCGAAAACGTGCCGAAATTTTTAATCAGATCGACCATCGTGATAATGCGGAGAATATAATTCAGTCGTTGTCTAAAAAATGAATTGAGAAACGCATTGTTGGTTTAACAAAACTATACCGATTTACATTCGCCGAATCCGATGGTCAAATATGATGGCCAAGAACGGATTTTTTATCAGTTAAAATACTTCAAATGGCTAGAAAGATCTTGAAAAAGTTTGAAAAACATATTGAAAAGCTCGGTGAAAATGTGGATACAGATGCGTGTAGAAAACCGTTCAAAACGATGTGGTAAATGTTAAAAAAAAAGCTTATAGTTACAATGTACAAAAGTGTATCGAAAACGTTTGATAAAATACCGAAAAAGTGTGGAAAGTTGTTGTACTGAAAATACATGTAGTTTTGAAAGTTTAGACACGTGAGTTGGAAAAAGTTTGTATAGGAGATGAAAGGTTTGGAAAGTTGATGAAAACGTTTAAACTGTTGTAAAGTTGCTGAGTAGTTTAGAAATTTAGTAACGCGTATAAATTATTTAACAATTTTTGACTAAGTTCAAATACGAAAGTAGCCTGTATAGACAAATCGAGTTGTTATAGCATTAACAGGAAATTGTGCAAAAAGTTTTAAAGGTCTCTAAAATGTTTACAATATCTCAGAATAAATATTGAAAAAAGTACAAACAAAATGTGAAAAGTGGCTTCAACAACTTTTCACATTTTATTTTACGTAGAAAGGAGTTTTGAAATCTAAGGAAAAGTTTAAAATATTTAGAAAGATTTTGAAAAGGTTATAAAGGATTGTTGAATGGTGATCGTGTAGAAGTTCAGAAATGTTTTGAAAATTGTGTAAAGTCGTTAAGAAAGTTTGGAAAAATGTTGAAACTTGAAAAAATTTATGAAGGTTTAAAAAAAGTGAAAAGTCGATGAAGTATTGAATAAATATTTTTGTGCAATACTTATTCGTCCGTCATGTCGATTTGTAGGCCAAGGTCGCTTTATTTATTGTTTTTTTTTATATTTCGTTTATTGCGTTTTTCATTTTCTTTTTACCTCATTTTTCACGCTTTTCACCCCCATGACAACTCAGCAATCCAAATTGAAAAAGTTTGATATAGGGAAGAAAATTTCGTGAATTTACGGAGGATTTAACTATCACAAGGTCAAACCACATCAGGGTAGTGACGATAAGTCACAATGTGTCGTTTCTGTGACAATGGCTCTAAAAATTCTGTTAAAAATTAGTGGAAATGTCGCAAAATTTACATAAAATTGCATTTTACTTTCAGTAAATCTGATTATAACCCATTTCGACAAACGCAGTCAGTTTGCAGATTCTGTCGCTAGATGGATCTGCTTGCCCAAAAGGAAGCAGGGTTTTTGTAGCTAATTTTTTCTCTCACAAAAACAGGTTTTTCTCTAATAAAATTATCAGTATTTTTAAATATTTGATTTTGATAAACTCATTTTCTGGATGATTTATTGTTACGACCTGTTTTCACATAATTTACTAATTTAAGCCATAAATAAAACGAAACCATGTTCCTTGGAAAACATTGTTTTGAGAAATGACGAGAAAATTAAGATAAAAACTAAAACCTTATCTTAATTAGTCAATATATGCTAATTGAACTTCCAAGATTGGCTTAATCGATGTTTAGAGGGCAAACGAAAAAAAACGAAATTGAAATAAATGTTTAAATGATTTAATGAGCTTTAATAGTTTTTTTAAAAAGTATGTACTTTTCTTGAATGCTTTTTCAGAAAAATTAATGAACATGTGTATGGAAGGGTTTAAGTCGTCGTTTTGGGAAATGGCGTCATTTTAAAACGGTTTTTAATATTGTTTTAAAATCGCTTTGGGCAATAACGTTATTTTTAATTAGTTTCCTGAAATAACATTTTAAAATCTCTATGGGAAATTTGAAATTGAAATTTAATTGAAATTCATTAGCAAGTGCTATACACCATTAATGAAGGTTAATTTGATATATTTGTACTAACCACATAGACATTAGTAAAAATACAATTACATCATTATTTAACAAATTTACAACTGATGAAAATCAGCTAATAATTCAGCAAATATATTTAAGCAATTTTTATTCGGGTAGTTTTTTAATTTTAATTTGTTTCTTTTTTTTATGTAAAGCAGGTAATCGGGTATCGTGTTAAAGATTTTTGGTATGTTATAACAGCTCATGTGTTTGCCATAGTCATTTTTTTATAAAAGGGTGGAAAATCTATATCTAATCTATTTGTAAAAATGACACCTTTTTTAAAATCGTCTTATAAGTTTAATTTCTTTGGAGCTTTGGAGAAATAGTGTCATTATGAAACGTTTTTGAGAAATGTTGTCATATTAAAATCTTACAATTTTCAATTTTTAAATCTGTCTGGAATAACGCCATCTTACAAGAGTAGCATAGGAGAAGTTTTCTCGTTCATATTATTTACACAAATAATATAAGTTTCCATCATACTTCTCCTATACTACTACATATATCACAATTGTTACATAGTGTCGCCACTTTGAAACGTAATTTTTGGTACGTTATAACAGGGCAGGGCATGTGTTTGCCAGTTATTTTTTATAACTGTGATGGAAAATCTACATCTAATATATTTGGAAAAATGACACCTTTCTTAAAATCGTCTTATAATTAGCGTAGGTGGATTTATAAACATTTTTGAATATATAGTGTCATTATGAAAATTTTTTGAGAAATGTTGTCATATAAAAAACTTAAAAATTTTCAATTTTTAAATTTGTCTGAAATGACGCCATCTTAAAAATCATTACAAAATCATTGAAATTGTTTTGGGATCTGTCTGGAATGACTTCATCTTATACTAGTAGCATAGGAGAAGTTTTCTCGATCATATTATTTACATAAATAACGTAAGTTTTCTTCACACTATTCCTAAACTACTAGTACATACAATTGTTGCGTAGTGACGTCACTTTTAAACGTAAATTTAAAATTGTTTGTTTTCTACCATTTTGCAACTTTGTCCGTCTTCGTGCATTTCTTTGCTCGTTATTTTCGCCTCTGACCGCTTTATTTGGCCGTTCGCTTCCGTCTCGTAAATAACCCCTACTTTTGCCCTCC
>JAQGAF010005394.1:0-12148 GCA_034687865.1 Kryphioiulus occultus | reverse complement strand
GTCACCACAGCCTGTGAACCAGGTTGGACTCGTGGTGACTTTACGATCGCGCACCATATTTCAATGACTTCAGTGCGACTTTAAGGACTTTATCTTCTACATTTGACAAATCACGCTGTACGTTGCTAACCCCTCGAATGCACGGCAAATCTCGCATCTGATTTACCTACAAATTCCATTCAAATTAATAAAATGTGGCTGCCTGCACGAATGGACCCCACTAGATTCCCCACTGCCACCAAACAATTCTGATGAATTTCTCTAAAATCGGAGCATTTTAAAGTTTTCCAGCTTGCAATGCCACCATGTGGGATTAATCGCAGTGAGCCCAACCCAGATTCGAGCAGGTGTCGAACGGCCATTTCTACAAATCCCAACAATGACGAGCAGCTCATGTAATAATAATCGAGCCTCGATGCCACCAGTCACCGCTTTTCGTGCGCAGAAAAAAAAAACCCAACCTTGATTTTAATCGGCGCATAAAAAACCTTTAAAACGTTAATTTACGATTTCGATAAGAGTCGATCCATTGAGGCGATCAAACGTGACATTAGAAAGGTAATCAAAGCGTACCTGTGGTCATAGCGAGGCGTTAAACGTGCACACACCCCACACCCCATATCAAACACCTGCCGCTAACGTCAGTTGGCTTAATGCCCGTTAAACGAGGTATGCGTTGCAAATGAGAAAAAAAAATTCTGCAACATGATCCACTAAATTGATATGATAAAATATGGGCCGACCACGGCAGCGAGCTAACACCATCGTAAACAATTTATAATCAAACAATTTGAATTAAAACCAAGTTTTATCATCACATCTTCATCCGTCAATTAAACGTAATAAGGGGGATGTGGAGGGCTTACTTGTTTCCGTAGTTAACTGAGTTTCATTCAGAATTTAACAATCACCGCAAGCTTCATGGGGATACCTCGAAACTTAGTTCAACTACATGTAGATGGGGCGAGAAAAGCTGCGACAATCTTTTCAGGATGACTGGCAAAATCTCCAATTCAATTTCCCTGACTTTTACAGACTACCACATTTTAAAACATGAGAGTATGAATTTGTACGCACGCTGTATTTATGTTCTTCTCAAGATATTAAAATGTATTGAAGCAATTTAGGTAGTGTTTAAATCATGGACATGACCGGGAAGAGCTGGAAAAAGACCCAGGTCAGATAGGAAATTTCAGTTGGCATATGGTGGAACTTTTATAAAGTCTAGACCACGAAATGATGAATTTTATCCCACAATTTTGAAAAAAAAAGAAATAATATTAATAATTAAGTCAGTGCAGTATAGTCACATTTTTTTAATATATTAGAAGAAATAATGGGTTTTTAGTCTTAATATTAATAATGACGTGAACACCAGTGGTTGAAACCATAGGTACATTACCTATGGTTGAAAAAAACTTTGTGGACTATTTCCAAATTTTAAAAAGTATTCATAATGATTTAAGTAAAAATTACATGTATATTCTTTCAGCAAGGAAAAAGGTTTTTGTAATGGTTATTAAATCATTGACTAAGTTGTAGGTATAATTGTAAACGCTGTCAGGAGTTTTTGTTGTTGAAAAACTTGAACCATTTGTTATGTATAGTCAATTACATGTACCGTATTTACGTACCTGTATTATTTAGAACGCTGCAAGCGACATTTTTTTTAACAAAAAGTAGTCGAAGCAATGGGTTTTAGGTGTATTTTAATGAATTTTTCATAAGAAATATTAGGAAATTCTAAAGAGAATGAAAACGCCATAGGCGAAATTTTTCTCAAATGTAAATCACAAGTACGTGTACAGCTCTTTTAATGCTTTTCTGAGCAACTTATACCAATCAATATCATTGTGTCACAACAAATTTCCAGACATCATATGAATTTCCCTGACTTTTTCAGGTTTACCAAGCATCCAGTCACCCTGTCTTAGCTACAAAGCATCACATTTGAGTCACTCTGTATGACAGACGAATTTGTGTCAAAGACGAACCGATTGGCGCAGTGGGAACAGATGAAATTTAAAATATTAACGACGGCGCTATCCCTAAGCGCAGCTGCATCACTGCATCGTAACATCCTTTTGCATATTGGAGCTTTTTAAGCCGAAATTAATACGAGCGCTGCGCTTGCTTCGAACATCACCCGGGGAATTATTGTACGAGGATTTGGCATTAATCTGCTTCGAGGCATTACCAGAATGGCTTTCAAACAATAAAAACAGAGTCAAGAGGCCACGTATGAGGCTCAATGATTCGATCTAGTACGGTACAACAGAAAAATCATGAACAGGCATCAACGTCACTGCAACTGGCAACTTTGAAATCTCAAGTTTAAATCAAAATGTTTTCTTCTGCCTTTTAACGGGTACATGGTCATCCAATAAAACTAGCATAACATCGCCTAACACTAAAACCCATTATACTGTACGTGCATTATTCATTAATGAATCACTTATAGTCTTAACCAAAGGAATTTTTGTACAAAAGCGATAACTGTCCACCAAGTTTGATTTAGTTTTCCAAAAAATTTCGACTACGGTGTTCTTGCCAATATTAATCTTTCTAGAATTTTTTTTTTAAAATTCGGTGAAATCCATCATTGGGGATTATTTTTACAGGGTTCCCTTAGAGATGCCATTTTCAACTTCCCTGACTTTCCCTGATTTCTAGAAAGCACTACTGTATTATGAAATCAAAAACTCAACAAAGATAACTGGACATACTTTGTACTGTGCATGTAATAGTCCATGTTACATTGTACAGTATATGTGTTACGCCCCCTACACATCCTTTACCATAAAAAAAACTTGGGTAAATCACCCAAACCTCGAAATACGTAAATTGCAATGGCATATTGGAAAAGAAGTATTCTGAAGAAAGTGATCAATCAGTGTGCAGACTTCCCGGCACCGACACATTAAAAACAGTCTAAATTATAAATTACAGTCTAATACATGTATTTTATTTTACCTGTATTGGGCGAAAAGGTAAAGGGCTTTCTGAGAAGCGTTTTTTTGGGTATTGAACGTAAAACGTTTGGGAAGCACTGCCCTTCACATGACATTTCTTCTCAGATAGTAAAGCCCTGAGTTGAACTGAATCAATCCTTATCCCTCGCATACAAACGCCACAGAATTCACTTGTCCTTGCAGAACCATTGAAAACCCATCAAACTCATGACGGTTATTGATCAAAAATCAGTTTTCGTACTTGGAGTGCACCCTCATCAGTATCGACGAGTGCTACGAGTTTAATCTTATCTCATAACCCGTTCAGATAAAATAATTTCATAACGTTACCTTAGCTTGTCGCTGGGACTTATCTAAACTTGGTAGATGCTTAAATTTGGCTTCCGGGGAATTCGTGGGCTTAAAAGCTAGTCAAGCTCTAAAAAAAAGAAAGAGCAGCGCCATCTATGGCCACGTCACGCAGTTTTCACCACATTTAATCACACACGTTTATTGCGCCTATTAAGAGGTTTTCAAATGAAAACACTCAACATCCCAACGGCAAACAATAATAGTGCAAGGGGGATGACGTATGCGGAGCCAGATGGGAAATTCCCCTGGAAATTTGCCAGCGAGGTCGAATTGGAGGATTTCTCTCACTGTCGACGTTTTTAAGTACTAAAGGAGAAAATTTCCCAAAGCGAGCCTCAGAAATTAGGTCTTACTAAAGCAATAAGAATAAGAGCTGCAAATTAAGACGCCGAGTCTAGTCGCTGCCCAATTCGCCATCATTATCTCTCCATTTCACAATTTCACACCCCAACAAACTGAGCAGAATATTATAAGCTGCTATCAGAACCTCATCACATGTGCTAATGCAGATTTAATTAACCCCATCTGCGGAAGAACAACTACAGGCTTCACCCAAAAATGAAATTCACGAATATTCAACGTCCCAGACTATTCCAGTTTTTCCAACATTTTCCTTACCACCTACTAATACCACCGCAAGGAATGCTTATTACTTACTATAATGTATCTAAGCATGATACAAACAATTTAGTACTAAAAGTTATTGAGTGTGCAATCTTGAGTTTTGTTTTTACTAGCTACAGAATGTGCAAGCAAAATGCATAGTATTATGTCATCATCTTAGGTTTCATTACTGTTTCATCATTGGTATGTTAAAACGCGGTATTTTATTGAAAATTAATATTTCTTTTATGAATTGAATTGGAATGATTTACTTGACAATGTCGATATTTTAATAATAATATACTAACATAAATAAGATTGCATTCCATGACTTAACTTGGGAAATGACTGTTTAAAGTGACTACAAGAAATGACTGTTTAACGTGACTACAAGTTGATGTCAAACCTTTCCATTTTATGTTATGCTAATTAATTATCTGTTTAACGATGATCAGCACCCACAAGTTCTGCATGAACGTCGGGGCGTGATTATTTAAATAAATTCAATTAAGTCATCATTCGCCTTATTATGCATGACCATTACTGGGCTAAAATTGATCATTTCTGGTATTTTTATAAAATGTTTGTTCAATCTGAAAATTGTTTGGTCAATAAGTATATCGTCATTTGGGGGAGGGGGTTTGGAAATCCCAAAAAAATTATGAAATAGGGTGATGACATAATACCTGAAGGTCACCAACGGGATGAGATAATACGTGAAGGTCCCCAAAGTGATGACATAATACGTGTACTTGAAGTCTTGAACGACCCGATATTGATGTTGAATCTCGCTGGCTCTTTCTCAAAATTTCCCTAACTACTTGTATCACAATTCCATGTTTTCCAGGTCTGAGGGAACTCTGCTCAAAGACGCCCTTTCTGACATAAAATCCGTTTACTAAAACAATGTACATGTACCGGTAGATTATGTAGTTAATGCAACGAGTTCCCCCACGCATAAACCTATAACTTAGTTCCCAAAACATGAGCTCTGTTCAATTAACTGCAACATTGCTCAAAAGACGATTCGAACGGAAATCCATAAAGCAAGGCCGCTCCACAACTGGGGCATTTGACATAAAGTACGTTTTGCTAATTCCCAATTACCTAATTGCGAAAGAGGTATAATGTACGTACGCGGATCGTTAAATTGTCACTGACGTATCCTGGGTGACCCATAAAAAAGAAATTAACTTATTCGGAGACATCTCGAGTACACGTACTGGAACTATGTACTCGAGCCTCGAGGTCCATAAAGTGCTGGCAACGAAGTAATCCGATTCCAGGCATCCATGAGCTTCCCCCTTAACTACAGTACATGAACAGTGTATAGCTAGGCTAAGGGGTGCAACGGCTCCTCGGCAATAGATAACATTCTTCGTGCTGCCTTCGGTCCGCATGGCTGCATTACCATAAATTGCCGTGTAATGGCTGCAACCAAAAACACATTTAAATTTCGTATTTAGAGAGAGCTCCGGGGTCATTCACATCGGTGGCTGCTTCTTAATAATGCAGCGGACTGGGTCAGTCTACTGCTCGTATCGTCTAGGTGCAGGTTCAAACAGATTTATCCAGCATCGTTGCATTTTCTAGTGGCTCCTTAAAGCGGAGTAGCCATGTTGAAAATCTGACGTACTTTCTCGGAAATAAAGAATTCATGCAGACTACCCCATGAAACGAAATTTTCAACTTCCCTGACTTATCCGGTTTTCAAAACGAATTTACCTGACCCCCGTGACCACTGAAAATTCGACAGCATTACGCATGCCAACGTAAGGAATGCCACATTTACGTGTATGTCTTATTATAGGGTCAGGGCGTCTGGCGAAATCGTGAAGACTCAAATTTCCCTGACTTTTCCAGATTTTCCAATCACTTTTTGCAAAAGGTACCATCATTTGCGATTTTTAATGTACGGCATTTGCAAATTATTAATTAAAGGATGATCATTGGATAAGCTTATTGTCCTCAATTGAAGGATTAATTTCTTAAAAACTGTCGCTTTCCAGCATTATTACTGTTCCGGTTTTTAATGAAAATACTTTCAAAATTTAGTCACTTTTGATGAAATGTGTGGTTTTCCTGTGAAGTATACCATTATTATGGGCCAAATTGTGATTGTGAGCAAACTAAATTTTAAGGGTAGACTATGACATTTCAATTTTTTTTTTTTGATTTTAGGGTTCCATAAGTTTAATTTTCAGCATAGGGTTCCGCAGGTATCAGTTTATTTTTTTGGTTTTAGGGTTCCATAAGTTTAATTTTCAGCCTAGGGTTCCGCAGGTATCAGAGGTTTGAAGACCATAACTAGCTACATGTGCATGTATATGTAAGCTTATTTGAAAGCAAACAATTGCTACGTTGATTTTCCCCGGCTTTTTAAAAATAAATCACTTTTCCCTGGGACTAACTATTCCACGTCTTTCCAATTTTCTTAATTATTCCATATAAATTCTTCATACTATTCCACGCCTTTCCAATTTCCCATACTATTTCACTAACTACTACAGGTTTTCCAGGATTTTCAGGGAATGGGGAACCCTAGAATCCGTCTAGAAAAATCAGTTTCCTGAGGCACTGGATCAACGATGAGGCGGAGGCACAAATGAAATGGAAAAAAAATCCCCTTTTAATAGAACTGTCCGCACGGACCATTAGTTCAAGTCCCGAGACCAGCCTTTCATCGAGTCTAGACTCAATGGTTCAGTTCTGGATCTCGTTTGACATTTACGGGGGTACACAAAGTTCAGGCCCTAATTGGACATGAAATCCGCAATAATTTCGACGAAAGTTGATGGAAAACCGTCAGACAGGAAAAGGGATGAATGCAGGCAAGAAGTACATGTACGACAAGGAGTTTGGGACATTTGTCAGGGATTCCCTATACCTCCGCTTATTAATTGTCGCATCCTGTTGTAAACGGTTCCGCGAATAGAAATGGCATGGTTATTAAACAGGAATTAAAAGTCGTCATCGCAATAAGCTGGAAAGATGGCTTTTGACGGGGAATTCAATCCAGCTGTAATGCATAATGCGTCACGCAACACCGAGTTTCAACCAGGGTGCACTTATTTTTATGTCAACACTGTACATATCCCCGCGTTTTATGGCCGATTACTCCAAGATTAAAGCCGAGAATCTTTAATCGGCAATTTAACGAGCTCTTAATTAAACTGCGGGGCGTCAATAATACAGTCGTAATGAAATGCCGGAATTTTCCCCTATTTAACTCCTGGCAGTCTCGATCAGGTTCTCACGACTTTTTTAAATGAAATTCGCTGACGTTCCAGGCTTTCCTGTGACGTTTTTGCAACTGTTCATCACGAAGAAAAAACATTTTATTGTGACAATTAACATTCGCGTCCAAATTATAGAAAACTGGTAAAAATGTTAATCATGTTATAAGTACTTGTACAGTACATTATTATCAGGGTCCCTCCAGAGATGCATGCAATTTTCAACTTCCCTGACTTTTTTCAGGTTTTGACAAAAAATTTCCTGACTATCCTGACCACTGAAAATATGACATGTGCCAATGTAATAATTGCTATATTTATCGACTGTGATATATAAACAGGAGATAGAACAACTTTACATAACGAATCAATAAATTTAGATAAGCATTTTTTTAAATTGGCAATTACAACATCGTCAACCTGCATTTTTGTGTTAACCAATAACCAGCTATGTAAAATTTAAGTAGTAGTTGTGTAGGAAAAGTCACCTCTGGCTCATTTTGCTCAGACAAATATTGTTTAAAAACTGCCTAATTTCCCTGATATTTCTAGGTTTACCCCGCATAAGCAGCCTTCATAATTCTAAAGACTTGTTACATTAACCAGGATTGGTACATGTATATTGAAATGGCACATTTTAGAGAGCGGCACGAAATTACGTAATGAATAGGAGGGAGGGGATTTTAAGCCATGTAACAATTCAAGAACATGTGTGAATATTAGCAAGGATACAGCAAATAACATGAGGATTTTAACAGCAAACTTTGGCATTTTAAATAATAAAATTGCCTTGGTTCTTTGAACCTTCGACCAGTTATATCAATTAGTAAGATTATGATCCTGTGATACCACAAATTTTGACCAGACGGACCAGCCACAATGACCATTCAATAAGCTCAATTATTGCGTTACTAAAAGTGTTGTTTTCCCTAAATCAAAAGTAGGCTAGGTTTTCAATCCCATTTCAAACTTCGTGTGGATTAACATTATGCCACATAATTCATGGAAATAATTCACTTAGGCTACTGATTGTAGGGTACTGAGTTGAATTGAACTGAACAGTGGGGATGTTCGAATAGGTAACCTAGGTTGCCTAAAACTGAATTAAGGACAATAATCTAATATAATGGTGGGACATGTTCGAAACATTTTGGGCAATCTGAACCAATTTCTTTGGAAAGGATGAAGATGATGCATGCGGCAACGCAAGAAAAACGCACTGTGGAAACTCCGACATTTTTGATTTATGGCATAGACTCGCAAGATTTTTTCATTTACAAACCTTCACTTTATCAGGGATGCCGAAGACCACACAGGCTCGTCTAGGTCTGCCATTAACCTGCGCCAGTGGTTTGCTGTCTTAATTCCTTCCCCCTGGCAAAAGTCCACTCTCATGGGAAAACTATTTTTGTAAATCTTATCACAGATGTCACATTTTTTCCAGCGCATTTCTGGGCCATAATCTGCAGTCTGATTGAATACAGCCTTTTATTTTTAAAAAACGAACACTTTTCGATAGTGCTAGTAGAAATCTATATGCAAGTTTCATAGTTTGTATTTACCCACATTGAGCAGCATGCAAACGTGCAATAAATCACAATTTTTTTTTAGTTTTTGGGAGATGGGGAGGGAAAGAGTGAGTGAGTAGCGTAATCAGGTTTGTATTGAGAATGCAATCAAAGTTCAATGTGTTACTATCTCGACTCAAAACTAGAGAATAGTGCGATGACAATATAAAGCTTACGAACAGTGTAGACCAGTGCTTATCCTGTCACATTTCCTTCATTACCCAAAACTGTTTATCAGAAAATCCTTGTTACCCAAAATGACTTATCAAAATTTACTTTTATCCAAATGGCTTATATATTAGAAAGTCTCTTTCACCCGAAACATATATCGGAAAGTCTGTTTTACACAAAACTGCATATCAGAAAATACATTTTACACAAAACTGCAAATCGGAAAGTGCTTTTTTTATCTAATGTTGCATGGTAAAATCGCGAGTGTAAAACAATATTTACAATGTATACTCATTACATTATCGAAAAAACTGTAAATTTAATGCCAGGCTATGGCGTGTTTATTAAATAGCACGTAAATACTTGTTGGACTTGAGCATCAGCCCACACTGACTAATCACTTTCTTCAGGAAAACCACTTTACCCAATTTTGGATAACTTATAAGCTACCCCGGATAGGGAAGCTGGGGACAGACAAAGTACATGTACATATCACCCCATGGGTACGATATAAAGTAAACCATGATTTAGCGGCATGTCATACATATATACTGTGTATGGCCTCAAATCTGGTCAGATCCAGACATATCCAAATATGGGATGCCCTCAAACCCTTCACAATGCAGGTCAATGTGCCATTATACAGTAGGACACCGTCAAACTATTATTCAGTGTATAAGATTAATAATGTTTTCTTACAAAATGCAATTAACGATATCTACTTATTCCAATGGTCACTTTTGCTGAATTTCAGCATGTTTGGGTTGGATTAATGCGATGGCAATATGCAGGTCACTCGTGCTCGAGATCGATCTCAGATTGAAGCACAAATCCCCGTTCACCATTTGCAAATGGGTTTAGCTGCTCTGGCTAGACAGCACATCTCGTATTTATGCTTTGGATTCGGTCCCTAGTTCGCCATTGATTCAAAGCGCAGTCCAGCCGTATGTATCGGTGAGCTAAGACCAACGTCTTGAAAACCAATACTTAAAATCGATATTACACCACTCTTGCGGCGAAAGAAAAATATTAGGATAGCCTCGATTTATCAAATTTAACGATTAGGCCTGCGAGGCAAAAAGACCCAGGAAAGGTTTTTGCCCAGGTTTTCGCATGCAGCAGCAGCCATGCTACAGACACTCGAGAATGTGTTGGTATTTTGCCAATGGGCGCCCCATACTATAAGCATAGCACTCAGTGACTGGGGTTATGCCAGTTGTCGACCAAATTAATTGCTGTCACTTGTCAGACGGTATGCGTTGTGTAGTCGCCACTCAGCACACAGACAGACAGTCAGGGCGCCAAATCACTCGGCGCCGCTTGCTGTAACCCTCTTCGAATTGCGGTTGGGTTACTGCAATCATGAACCATGTCATCCCTTGACTGGCAAGCGATGCACAGTGGGGATTTTGATACAAATAAGCTGGTCAAAATTATTTTTCTGGTTTAGTCGTCCATAAACGTGACAAATGACATTCCTTAAGATGCTGTTTCCCTTAGTCACATGACCGTGACCAGGGGTGCAAAAACATTTGGACCTTCCTAATTTAACAACTTATTGAAACCTCGTTTACCTTGCCACTATGCGGGATGGGTCATTATCTAAATGCACTGTTAGTTGTTTTATGTGATTATTTACACCGCTTTTACGAAGGTGCAAATGGCAACTCCCAATTTCGCATTCCAACCATAAATGGCATTCAGGAATATCGTTATTGTATTGTTTAAAAAAAAACATCGTTAATAATCAAATAAAACACCAGTGCATTAGATACGACCCATCCTGTGTGGTAGCAAAGAAAACTAGGGCTTATAATAAGTTATATTAGGAAGATCCAAATACGTTTTTGTACACCTGTGGCTAATGGGAACATATCACCTTAAACTAATATTAATGCAAAATAATACTTTTTCGTCAAGTTTTTGGATTTTTATATTGGTTTAATTTAAAGCATCCACCAGCATTGGTGTTTGTTAGATTTGGCTGCTTCCTCAGAAAGTTGTCCAATAGACAATATGGCATAATGGGTGTCATTTGTTGCCAGCTATAAGTAGGCTAAACTTTTTTGTCAAGTATTTTCTTTGCAGAATCAAAAGAAATGTGAAGGCGGTTACTGTATCAAGTGTCATCTAGTCACCACCTTCACATAATCTTCTGTTTATGTTCAGAAAATACTAATTTAAAGAAATTCGTACAAAATGTTTATAGGAAATTGTTCAAAATAAAAAGAACAGGGGTATGTTTGGGGAAAATTTCCTTTTTTACACGGTTAGTGAATGGCCTAAGCTATTAGGTGATAGCTTCATATGTCATATTACACGAACTTTAAAACGCATAAAAGTACATGTAATACAATATACAAATGACAAAATATGGCATAGACGAGTAAGATTCCATCATAAATATTAATGTCACAGCTTAAAAATCATGCTTATTGAAAATACACAAAGTATCCATATGGCCAGCTAAGAGCAACCACAGGCCAACTTTCACAAACTTAAACTTCCGACTTATGACGCAGCTAGCATCAAGGTCACGTCTCAAATCCAGAATATCACTTATCAATAAATATCACTATCTAACTTCTTGAAAACCAAAAAAAATTGTCAAAAACGAAAATTTTCACATTTTTGACTTTTTTGCCAGGTTTTTGGACCAAATACCCCATTGTGCGACGCAACTAAGAATGCCTTAAAGAAATCACCTACAGTGATAAAAAGTGAATGACAGGCCTACTCCAGATTCAATGAATGAATCCATTTGTACCATTTCTTTGCCTCGACTAACGTAAATCGCTCCGCATACAGCTCTGGTTCCATTTTTTTTGTTTCCAGTTTATATTTTTTGGGCCAAAAAAAATCAGCAAATACGGAAATAACATTTTCATTACCCATTCCATTTCGAGTAGTTTTTACATTTTTATTTAGTGAAGCAATCGAATCGTTGAATAGAACGAATTGGTTTTTCTTCATAAGTTGCAAGTGCGATGTATTTTTGAAAACCAGATTATCTCGCCGAGCGCAATTCCAGATATTCCCTGTATGATTATATCTTAAGTGAACACTAGAGAGTTTCAGCTACACGTTAATCGAGGACGCGAACGCCGATTTGTTTGACTCCTGGTCAAGATAAATGAACACCTTTTCGAGCGTGAAAAACGGACATAACGTAGGACATTAACGTTTTTTAATATAAACGTGTAATATTTGGACAATACATATATATGGAGGTCATAATATAATTTCA